>LBNU01026887.1:5661-37632 GCA_014162995.1 Artemisia annua | reverse complement strand
GAAATAATTCATCTTCACGGGCTTTTCATGAGTAGATTTCTTCTTTTGCTTCTCTTTCAAACTCTTTTCCACATCTCGTGCTCTTTTTGGGCTTTTAGGTTGCTTTTTGTGATGTTTTAGCAATATCCATACCTGCACAGTCATAAACACAAAAACACGATATCTTTGGCTTTTCGCGTTAGTTTTTGGTCTAAAATAGTCTAATAATGGTGAATAAAAGGTATGTGAATAAGCACATACCAATGATCCTGACGCAGATCCAAAAAGCAAGAAGTCAAAGAAGTCAGAAGCACCATCCTCATCACACCAGCCACACAAGACTTCTAAGGCTCCTCCTACCAAACAAAGAGCTCCAGCATCCAGCTCCGGTCCAACTCAATCAGAGGAACCTTTCGTGCTTCAACAGCTTGATACTCAGGAAGGAACAGAAACAGCAATACTTGACTCAGAAATTCCTGCATTTCAAGCCGGTCCATCTGACACAACCAAGACAAAAGAGAAGAAGAATTCTTTAAAGTCAAAGAAGCAGAAGCAAAAGACTACTCAATTCTCATGGCTAGATGTGGACGAAGCTCATGAGTCTGATTGGTTGACAACAATGATCAAAGCACAACCACCACTTGAGACTGACGAACCATTGCCGTTTAATACTTTGCAGATGACTCAGAGTATTATGTCAAGTCTATAAGTTGAAAGGTTGTCAAAGACTGAACTGAAGCGGATCAATCGTGAAGCCATGGACTTTCTCAAGAAGAGATCAGGGAACAAAGTTGAACTCGATTATCACATGGAGAACATAGCATGTGCTTTATCTGGCTCGTTCTACTGGCTTAACCCTGAATCGAATGTCGATACTGAAATGAAGAAACCCTACTTCACGGACTGGAAAAAACCACTACCTCTACTTGGCTTTCCAGAAAAACCTAAGATCCCCTACAGACGCTTCTTCAACAACGACTTCCAATACCTTCAGCATGCACACGAAACCTCCAAGGAACGATATGCAACTTCACTNTTGAACTCGATTATCACATGGAGAACATAGCATGTGCTTTATCTGGCTCGTTCTACTGGCTTAACCCTGAATCGAATGTCGATACTGAAACGAAGAAACCCTACTTCACGGACTGGAAAAAACCACTACCTCTACTTGGCTTTCCAGAAAAACCTAAGATCCCCTACAGACGCTTCTTCAACAACGACTTCCAATACCTTCAGCATGCACACGAAACCTCCAAGGAACGATATGCAACTTCACTCATACTTTCAATTCCAGCTGCCCGATATGAATTACCAGACATTGAAGAGCACGCACCAATCTACTGCAAAAAGGTTGTCGAATACAACAGGGAAGCTCTTCTCGGTATTCAACATTGGCCTGAAAGACGAAAGCTCGGCTATACACACAGACTTCATCTGAAGACAAGTGGAAAAGTAAAGCAACCGCTTCGCATCGTTGCAGTTATGGAGATCGTAGAAGAAAGAAAATTCGGCTACACTTTCATGAAGGAAATTGTCGTTAAGAGGCAAGATGAGAAGCGATACAAGTTCAATGAAGCAGACTTCCCAGATCTAACCGTGAATGACATTGAAGATATGTATCTGCTAAAGGTTCAAGGAAAGCTGCTCAATTTTGAACAAGACACACAGTACAACTTCATCGCATCTCTCTTCCTCTACATCAGACGATTAATTGTTCAAGAAAGAGTGGAAGATCTTCAACTGGGAGGGGAAAGTTATCAGAACACCATCACTCTTACTCAACCACAACTCAGGATTCCTGAAATTACCGGGATGTCACAATACTCTCTCGTGCAACAACCGACATTTGGAATCACCTACCTCAACAGCAAGCACCAGCTTCGTTTCATGAGGTTCGATGAGATTCAGAAGTTTTGTGATGTCACACTTCAATGAGTTCGTAATGGGTTAGCAGAAAGGCTGGAGGATGAAAAGAGGAGGCTAAAGGAGGGAAGTGAAACAAGGTGGAAAGCTAATGGATGCAGAATGCTCAGAAACTTTGTCCATATGATTGAAGAAAGGCTATATCGACGACAACAGATCAGAAGGTTGGAAAGCTATATCGGGGTTCGACCATCATTTCCGGTCTTGACATTCCGACGACCTGATCCAAAGTTCACAGTCTTCGATGCTTAGCTCATCTCCCATTCTTCTGGTACAAACATTTCAATATATTTCTAATATTGTTTAATTTGTAACAACTACGGCTTGTGCACACATAACAGTGTACAACCCGAACTTTGTAATGAAAGGACCCTGTGGTACGCATCAGTGCTACAATCCTAATATAAGGAGCGAAAGCTTCTTACTTTTGAGTAGATTTAATCAAACCTTTCAATATTTTTCAAATCTGCTCAAAAGACAAGTATTACACCTCAATAAGTAATCACTTGTTGAGGGGGAGTACTTGCATCAAACATCGTTCTTAAATCTTCAAATCTTGTTGATGTCTCCCTATAAGACTCAAAAAAGCATATTTTAATCAAGATCGTTTACAAAATCAACATTTGATATGCTATTTTTGAGGGGGAGAAAAAGAAAGTGATTAAAATATGATGTCAAAAAGTCTTATCTCGTACGAGCTTGACTCAGAATTAACCCACGAATTGGCGAAACAACGAATGTTTATATTCGAAAGGATTTATCCGAGTAGAAAGTACCGTTTCGAGAAACTCTTTCTAAACGTTTACTTTGACGGGTCTAACTTCCTTTTAGGAATGTTAACAACATCAAGTTAGTTATTAGGGCTAGTTATCAACTAAAAGCTGATAATACATCCCTTTAACTAAGCAACGTGAACGTGTCCCTCGGGTACATGTCTATTAAGAGTGGATCAATTCAAAAGTGCCAACTCTTCCCGCATATGCAAATTTCTGAAAATAATCATGAGCATATGTGGAGGGGGAGTATTTCATAAGAAATCCAAAACCTCAAAGTGTCAACAAAAAGTTTTATACTCTAACACACTTTGAGAGATTTTCATTGATTTGGTTCAAAGGCATCAACAGGATAGTTATGGAGTTACAAGGTGACTAAGGATAGGAAAAACCGTCCTATGATCCGCCTAAACCGGAGGGATCTACCAAAGGACATCACCAATAGCTAGAAATTAGAAGTCCTTAGGTATGATATGAAAAAGGAGTAAAGAATGAAAGGAGAAAGAAGGGGTTGAAGAATTAAAAAGAAATGAATGAAAAGGGTGAAAAGAAATAGCCCTCTGCTCTATGCCTCCGCATAGGAAACCAAATGTGCACTTATCGAGTCTAGAGCCACGAGATAACATATAAGATCTCTTAGGAACACAAAATTCTTCTACACTAAGTGTCTTACATCATTGGACACTAAGTGTAAATTATCAAGTCCTTCGCAGATCTTAGCAATCTGCCTTGAACGTTTATGAGGGATTTACTTATGTACCTCTCGAATGATTGAACGGAAATCCTGCCAGGGTCAACATCAAACAGCCCTGATAGCAGGTCACTTCGGTGATTCCTTGTGGATTACACTTAGTGTGTTCGATGGTTTCAAACGGTCTACAGTCGTGGGGTGATCTCCAGTGACTCACCTAATCGTGGGTGTACTTATGTATGTCTGTGTTAGCCCTCTAGGGGGTATCCGATTAGGAACGGCCTTGGTAAGGATTAGAAGGAGTCTTCACACTATGCTGTCGACGAATTCTAATTCCAAACCTGTAAGTACCGGATGTTTTATTGCTAACTGTTTCATTTCAGGTACAACAACCATCCTGAACACCGGCTTCCACATGCTCATACTTACATCTCTACAAAATGAAAGCTCTCATGAAAGATCGAAGCAACATGAATGTCAAAGATAGATTCCCTGCCAAAAGAATCTACAAAGTGATAAAGACAAACGATCTTAAGCAACACAACGTCTAAAGAAGGATTCTACATCTTCACATATAAAAAGAGAGCTCCTCACTTATGAAAGTTTCAACCGTCAAAGATTTATGAGCATGTCGGAATGATGCAGATCCACTGGAGTCGAAGAATGTGACGAATGGCAGATTACCACATCAGATTGATCACTATCTCATCAAGCAAAGATAAAGAACAAAGAACGATTAATCATTTCTACTAATCATTTTTTGAAGACGTCAAAAGCTATGAATGCCACAACTAAAGTGCAAAGACAAAAGACGTCAAGAAACCTCAAATGACCGTGACTTACATCACTTCTTTAACAACCGATCCTTAGGGGGAGATTGTTAGAACCTAAGTTTATCTACATTTTATTAAGTCTCGGTTATTTCATCATTTGTAATAGGTTGCTAGAATATTTACTTTATTATGTAACGTGCAAGACCAATAGACACGTCCAATAGGCCTTAAGCCCATACGTTTAGAGAAAGGAAGGAGAAAGGGAGTGTTGCCCTATCTCCTCTCCTATAAATAGGAATATGATGTAAACATATTTCTTGTTGGTTATTTCATTATCTTAAGGAAACTCTTGCACTTTTATTCTTCTCATTTGATCTAATCAACCAAACTCTATTTCTCATCTTATTTCTATCAAAACTATACTTGTGTTTACAAAATGGTGACTGTTGGGAATATAGTTACCACTGATAAGCTTTGGAAGCCACTGTTCAAGATTGCACTGGCAGTGGAAACTCATTACCACTGTTAGTATATTTAGTTACCACTGCTTATTAGATAACTATGTATTCGTGTAGATAAGTATAGAATAGATTCTGTGTATATTCTATAGTATTAGCTTTATACTTATCTTGTACAGGACTCCTTGTTCTATAAAAGGAAATCCTAGGTCATGGTCATATGTACACGTACAACCCTAGAGAGCTTCAAGGTGTAACCCTAGTGATAACTCAAGATCACTCGTATTATTCATAATAATATTGAAGCTTTGTGTTACATAAACTGTTCTCACTCACAATACATCATACAAACCATCTTCTAAGTATTACTAAGTAAATTTCGCGTGCTTATTAATATCACTCAAAGTATCACTAACACAAGGTGTGTGTTTAGATCCATCAAGTGGTATCAGAGCCAGGTTCTGATACTTTGATTTAGAAGATCCAAAGAAGAAGCTTAACTCACTCACTGAAGCAATGGAGATGGAAAACAATCAGTCAAACTCATCTGTTCCAAGACTTCCCAAACTCAAGCTTAATGAGTTTGAGATGTGGAGGATCATGATAGAGCAATACTTTCTCATGACTGACTATGCTTTGTGGGATATTATCTTAACTGGTGATTCCTTCAAGCCTCAACAAAAGACTGAGAAGATAGGAGACAAAGAAGTTGTTACAGTTTCTTTGCCTACCACATCAGATGAAAGAACTCAAAGGAAGAATGATCTCAAGGCTAGAAGTTCACTGATTATGACTCTTCCAAAAGATCAAATAGTTGCATTCACAAAGTTCAAAACAGCAAAAGAACTTTTTGAAGAGATTTGCTCAGTATTTGGTGGCAATGATGCTACTAAGAAGACTCAAAAGACATTGTTGAAGCAAAGCTATGAAAACTTCTCTGCTACAAGCAATGAATCTCTTGACAGCATATTCACCAAACTACAGAAGTTAGTCACTCAATTGACTGTGTTTGGAATTGATGTAGAAAGGGAAGACATCAATTTGAAGTTTTTAAGAAGCTTGCCTGCTGAGTTTCATACAAATGTCACAGTTTGGGAAAACAAACCTGAACTTGAAACAATGAAGCTCAATGATCTATACAACAACTTTAAGCTAATTGAGCAAAGGCTAAAGAAGGCAGGGAAGCTAGGTTCAAGCTCTAATAGCTTGGCATTGATGTCAACTTCTATTGACATTAATGATAGTGAAGCTGATAGTGATGATGAAGTTGCCACTGCTGGTTCAACTGTTTCCACTGGTAATGCTCTTGTTACCACTGCAGGTTCAAAGAAGAAGGTTGCTGGCTTAAGTGAACCCACTTTTTATGCATTCATCTCTACACAAGTGAATGGCTCTATTTTGACTCATGAAGACATAGAGCAAATTGATGATGATGACCTAGAAGAGATGGACATAAAATGGCAAATAGCTCTTCTCAGCATGAGAGCTAGGAAGTTCTAAAAGAAGACTGGCAAGCCAATTCACATCAATGGAAGTGAGACTGCAGGGTTTGATAAGAAGAAAGTAGAGTGTTTTAATTGTCACAAGTTGGGACACTTTGCTAGAGAATGTAGAAGACCAAGGAAGCAGGATAACAGATCCACTTGGTACAAGCAAAAGAAGGAGCCAACTGTGGAAGAACCAAAGGCAATGCTGGCAATTGATGGTGTAAGCTATGATTGGAGTTTCATGGCTGATGTTGATGAAGAGCAACCTACTGAAGCTGGTTTCATTGCTACAAAACATGCTCTCATGGCCTTCTCTGACTCTGAGGTACAAAACATTGATAGTTGTTCTAAAACATGTAGGGCATCTAGAGAATGTGAAAGATTAAATGAACTATGTGAGAGTCAAAGAACAGAGTTGTTTGCTGCTAATTATAATGTGTCTAATCTTAGGAGAGCCATATCTGTATTAGAAAAACAACTAGAGCATTATAGGGAAAATGAATCTAAATTCAGTGATGATATGATTGTCATTAAAAGAGAATTAGATCACAAGATAGCAGTGAATGAGGCTTTAAAAGAAGAGGTTGAAAGACTTAAAAAGGTGAATGAAAATGTTAATTTATCTGTTGACACCTTGTTTTATCAATCTAAGTCTATTGAAAAAATTTGGGATGCACAAATAACTAGTAAAGCTAAGTCTGGTTTAGGATACAACACTGTACCTCCACCACTTAGAGGTGTTCCAGCATCTCCAGGCATAGATTTAGCACATACAGGCCTAGAAGAATTTCAAGAACCTATACTTGAATATGGCCCTCCCAAGTTTGTTAAAAGTGAGGAAGAAGTTAAGCAGGACACTGATGTTTTTGAGAGTGCAAGTGATTCATCTATTATAGATGAAAATGTTAAAAACAGTGTTGAGAAACCCATCCCACAAGTTGTTAATGCTAATACAGAAGAAGCTAGGAAACAAGATAATAAACCTAGACAATCTGTTAAGTATTCTGAGATGTATAGAAAAAGAACATCAACTCCTAGGGGTAACCAGAGGAGTTGGAATCATGTTAAATCTCAACAACTAGGTAGTGATTTTGTGATGAAAAACAAAGCATGTTATAACTGTGGTAGCTTTGATCATTTACAAGCTAAATGTGGTTTTTATGGTGGGAGAAGGGAATCTTATGGAAATGAAAGGGTGCAAAGAAACAAGTTCAATTATAATTCACACCCTTATACACACAGCAACATGATTCCTAGAGCAGTACTTTTGAATAGTGGACTTCAAAGTTTTTCCACTGCTAAGACTGTTAACACTGCTCTTAATAAGTCATCTGTTTCAAGTGCACAGCCAAAAACCAGTTTTATTAAATCTGCACAAACAGGTAAAAATTATTTTTACAACAAAAAGGCTCAACCTAAACAACAGTGGGTGCCAAAATCTACAAAAACAGTTTCCACTGCTACTTCAAAAGTTGCCACTGTTAGTGTTGTAAACAAGAAAAAGGGGAACATGGGAAATGCTGTGAAGGCCTCAGCACGTTGGGAATGGAAACCTAAAGGAATAAGGTCTACAACCAATCACAATGGTGTATCAATGACCTTTGAAAGATTTAACTATATTGATACACGAGGCAGATCCAAGTCAATCATGGCTTGGGTCTCCAAAGGAAACTAACTTCTTTCTTAATGTGTGCAGAAACATCCAAGGGCTAAAAGGTCAGATCAAGGAATTTCAGATAGTGGATGTTCAAAGCACATGACTGGCAATTTGTCCTATTTGTCTAATATTGAACCTTTTGATGGACAAAATGTCAGCTTTGGAGGAGGAGTTAATGGTAAAGTTACTGGTAAAGGTGTTATTAAGACTGGTAATTTGGATTTTGAACCTGTGTACTATGTGAAAGAGCTTAAGTACAATCTTTTTAGTGTGTCACAGATGTGTGACAAGAAATGCAATGTTCTTTTTAGTGAAGATATGTGCTATGTCCTTTCTAAGGATTTTAAGATGCCTGATGAGAGTCAGATTCTTCTTAAAATTCCTAGAAAAGGCAATTTATATAGCTTTGATATGAAGAACATTGTTGCTAAAAATGATTATACTTGCTTGCTTGCAAAGGCCACAGTGGATGAATCCATGCTATGGCATAGAAGACTTGGTCATATTAACTTCAAAACCATCAATAAGATTGTTAAAGATGGTTTGGTAAGAGGGTTGCCTCAGAAAAGATTTGAAAATGATCAAACTTGTGTTGCTTGCCTTAAAGGGAAACAACACAGAGCTTCTTGCAGGTCAAAGTTGGTTAACTCTATTGCTCACCCACTTCAAATGTTACACATGGATTTATTTGGTCCTACATCTGTGAGCAGCATAAACCTCAAGAGATATTGTCTTTTTGTGACCGATGACTTTAGTAGGTTTACATGGGTTTTCTTTCTTAGAACTAAGGATGAAACTACTGGCATTCTTAAGGTTTTTATTACTGAAGTGGAAAACCAAAATGACATGAAAGTTAAAGTGATTAGGTGTGACAATGGGACAGAGTTTAAGAATAGAGTTATGGATGATTTTTGTAGAGACAAGGGTATTAAAAGAGAATTTAGTGTAGCCAGAACTCCTCAACAAAATGGTGTTGCTGAGAGGAGAAATAGGACACTAATAGAGGCTGCTAGAACTATGTTGGCAGATTCAAAGTTGCCAATTACTTTTTGGGCTGAAGCAGTTAACACTGCTTGTTATGTACAAAACAGGGTTTTAGTAGTAAAAACAAAGAATAAGACACCTTATGAGTTATTTAGAGGTAGAGCTCCTATCCTAGATTTCATGAAACCATTTGGATGTCATGTTACTATTCTCAATACCATTGATCATCTGGGAAAGTTTGAAGAAAAGTCAGATGAAGGGTACTTTGTTGGGTATTCCATGGTTAGCAAGGCTTTCAGAGTATTCAACCTTAGAACCCAAAAGATAGAAGAAAATTTGCATGTGGAGTTCCTAGAAAACAAAGTGAACAAACAGGGAAATGGTCCAGAAAAGTTGTTTGATCTTGATACTCTTACCAATACTATGAATTATGTGCCTATCTCTACAGGTACATCTACTTATGATTTTGCAGGTTCAGAAGAATTTGTTGATTATGATGAACCAAGCAAGGATCAAGAAGAGGATCAAGATGAGTTCATAATACCTTTTTGGGACTATGCAGATGCAAATGATGGTTCAAAGACTGGAGATGCTCAGGATACTGGTAGTAATGTTGAAAGTCCTGAAAGCAGTGGAAATCCTGATTCCACTGCTATGTCAAATGTTCCCACTGCAACACCAGAAGTGGAAAATCTAACTCCAGTTAATATGGAAGCTCAAGCCAATGATGCTGAAATCTCAAATATGCCAACTGAGATTACAATTCCTCAAACTCCCCATACAACAATTCACAAATCACATCCTCTTGAGAATGTGATTGGTGATGTTCAATCAGGAGTCAAGACTAGAAGGCAATCCAAATTGCCTGATATTCATGGTTTCATCTCTGAAATCTATGACTCTAAAGATCATGAGGAAAAGAATGAATGTCTCTTTGAATGTTTTCTGTCACAAATGGAACCAAAGAATGTATTCAAAGCTCTTGAAGATCAAAGTTGGGTGGAAGCAATGCAAGAAGAGTTGCTCCAATTTAAAATTCAAAAGGTTTGGGTGCTATGTGACTTAGCTTCTGGTAAGAAGGTAATAGGTACAAAATGGGTGTTCAGAAACAAGAAGGATGAAAGAGGCATTGTCATCAGGAATAAGGCTAGGCTTGTAGCTCAAGGATACACTCAGGAGGAGGGTATTGATTATGAAGAAGTATTTGCTCCTGTTGCTAGAATTGAAGCAATTAGGCTGTTCTTGGCCTATGCATCCTTTATGGGCTTTAAAGTCTATCAAATGGATGTGAAAAGTGCTTTTCTATATGGGCAAATTGATGAGGAGGTATATGTGTCACAACCTCCAGGTTTTGAAGATCCTGATTATCCAAACAGAGTTTACAGGGTAGTCAAAGCACTTTATGGTTTGCATCAGGCTCCAAGGAAATGGTATGAAACCTTAACTACTTATCTCATTAGTCATGGTTTTCATAGAGGAAGAGTGGATCAAACTTTGTTCATCAAAAAGGACAAGAATGATATTTTGCTGGTTCAAGTATATGTTGATGATATCATTTTTGGGTCTACAAAGCCACAGATGTGCAAAGAATTTGAGAAGCTTATGAAGGTGGAGTTTCAGATGAGTTCCATGGGAGAACTCACTTTCTTTTTAGGACTTCAAGTACAACAAAGGCCAGATGGTATATTTATTAATCAAGATAAATATGTGGCTGAGATTTTAAGGAAGTTCATGTTTACTGATGCAAAGTCAAGTAGCACTCCTGCAGACAAGGATACACATTTACCCTTGAAGGAAAACAGTGGTGAAGCTGTTGATGTGCACATGTATAGGTCTATGATCGGTTCCTTGATGTATCTCACATCATCTAGACCAGATATCATGTTTGCAGTATGTGCTTGTGCAAGGTTTCAGGTCACTCCCAAAGTTTCACACTTGACTGCTGTGAAAAAGATTCTCAAATATCTCAAAGCTTTTCCTACTCTAGGATTGTGGTATCCTAGAGATTCTCCTTTGGAATTGGTCACCTATTCAGACAGTGATTATGCTGGAGCAAGCTTGGATAGAAAATCTACTACAGGTGGATGTCAATTTCTTGGCAATAGATTGGTGTCATGGCAGTGCAAGAAGCAAACAATGGTGGCAAATTCATCAACTGAGGCAGAGTATGTAGATGCTGCAAGTTGCTGTGCTCAAGTTCTATGGCTTCAAAATCAACTTTTGGACTATGGGTACAATTTTATGAATACCATCATTTACATTGACAACAGTAGTGCCATATGCATAATTAAGAATCCAGTTCAACACACAAAGACAAAACATATTGAAATTAGACATCATTTTATAAGAGATTGTTATGAAAAAGGACTAATTCAGGTTATCAAAATACATACTGATGATAACTATGCTGATTTATTAACAAAAGGTCTTGATAAGAGTAGATTTCAATACTTGGTCACAGGTATTGGAATGCTCAATCCATAACTATCTTTTATATGGTCTTTGGTGTTGAGGGGAGGTTTTGGTACTTAAATGTCACTTGTATCAATTTGTATAAGTTTGTATATGTCTGTATATACTATGCTTGTAGTTTTCTTGTCCACTAACTTTTATGCAGAAAATAAAGCCAACAGTGGAAACAATAATGCAAGCAGTGGTAAACGTTACTCTCACAGTGGAAAAAGAAGACAAAGGAACTTCATTCATATAAAGAAAAGATTCACTACATCCAAAAGAGAGTACATCTTAAGAACATCAAAACACAAAATCTAACACACCATTCACACCTAAACAAGCTACTCTTCAGGCTTCTTCCCCTTACCCTTGTGGTTCTGCTTCTTCTTCCCTGCATTCTTTCTTTTGTTCTCAAAATAAGATTGCAATCTAGGACAAGCAAGCCCAAGTACTTGTGGAGGTGGTTTTGGTAGCCTTGTAGGTCTCTCAGGAACAGATATTTGTGGCATCTTATTGAGAGCAGCTTCTAATGCTTGAGTGAGAGCACTTGGCAACTCCTTTGCCAAAGTGTTAGGCTTATCATCATCTGAATCAGAAGAACTGGAAGCTGGTTGTGGTACTGGTGTGGAAGAAAACTTATCAACAGGTTTCTTCTTAGGTGGTCTTCTTGATGAGGAAGCTGTAGCAACAGGAGGAAAATAGCTTCCCCATCCTGTTTCATCAGAGGAGGAAGACTCAGATGCAATCACAAATTCCTCTGAATCAGAAGAGTCAGATGAGATACACACAATGTTTGGCACTTTACTCATTGTGATTTCTTTGATTCTTGGAAGTGTAAATGTGTTTTGATAAAGATTGTGGAAAGCCAAGCTCTATTTATAAGCAATGTCCTCTAACGGTTTCTCATTAATTGACATATTTATTTTCTCACCTACTCAAATAGGTGAAAGTAAATATAGATATTATCGGGTTGACTTTTAGTAGATATTTGTGAACAGTGCTTGGGTAATAAGTAACTTAGGTTAAGTTACTAAGTTTGGTTATATATATTTTCTATATATTTTGGACTAACTTTTGCAGGTTTCTAACCAAAGCTTTTTGTATGGGAGATGATCATAAAAGGTGTATATCTGAGATACACAACAAATGGTTATTGATTCACCATGTCTAACCCACATAAGAATCAACTAGTCCAGAGCAAACGGCTCCTGGTAAAGACTTTCCAAATCCATTTATGGTTGATAGTTTACCAAAAACTATATGGTTGTCAACTCACCATATTCCTTATGATGAAGAGTTGGCTAGTCCATAGCAAACGGCTCATGGTAAAGACATATCAAATCCGTTGATAGCTGGTAGTTTGCTAAAAACTATAATGAGAGCAGTCTAATTTTCATGATTTTACTTTTACCACTGCTCTTGAAAATTTTTGTGAAATATTCCCACTGCTAGTTCACAGTTTCCACTGACAGTGTAATTTTTACCACTGTTGAACTAGCTATTACAACTGTTGTGTCAGTAACAAAATCTTTTTACTAGCCGTTGGAAAATTAACTGCTTTCCTTAATAATAGGGTTAAATTTTTGGAAGATTATCTTCATTCCTAAATTATCAATTATCCTTCTAAGATAAATATTTTCCAAAGATAATCTTTTCTTGCACAACATTGACAAACCCTAGCAGTATATATAATATATTCTCGATTGGCTAGTCATTCCTACAATTCACTACTTACACAACTATTTTTCTCAAAAAGAACACCATGGTTTCAATTACCTTTGCAGATGAGCACAACCAAGTGGCTAATTTGGAGAAGTCAAACATCAAGAGTGGTCCTCTGTTTCATCAGATTGTGGATTTTCTACACACTACTCATGTGAGGTATGCTTTACTTTTAAATCCCACAATCTATATCTCTCAAATCAAACAGTTTTGGAACCCTGTTGAGTCCATAACAGTTGAGAATGGAGATACACATGAATCTGTGGATACAGTTAGAGCCACAGTGGATGGGGTAACTATTGATGTTACTGAGTCATCTTTAAGGAGAATTCTCCAATTAGATGATCTCAATGGTATCATCACATTACCAATGCCAGATATTTGGGAAAATATATCATCCATGGGGTATGATACCACTGACAAAAAGGCTACTTTCAAAAAGAGTAGTTTCTGTCCCCATTGGAGATTTTTAATACATACTTTGTTGCATTGCCTTAGTCCTAAGAAAACATCTTATGAACAATTTAGTTCACCAATGGCATACCCTTTGGTGTGTCTAGCTACTGATAGGACTTTTAATTGGTCGAATTATATTTTTACAAGTATGAAAGGCAATGTAACAAGTCCAACCAAAATTTTGATGTACCCAAGGTTTGTGCAAGCAGTGCTAAATGAATTTCCACTGCAACCCCATAAAAGAGTTTACAAAATCTCACACCTAAAGCCTAAAGTTTTTCAAAACATGGATAAGCCTGGTGATTGGATTTTTACACCTCTTTTTCCTCAAATGCTTGCCAAAATTTCACAAGAACAGGGTGATGATACAACAAACCCAGTTGAATCTCAAACTTCACCCATTTTAACTGTTCCAAATATTGAGTACACTCCACCAGTTTCTCACACCTATGAGAGGAGGTCTAAACAGCCAACTCCTTTCATCTCAACACAGCATGTTCCTGATCCTTTTGGTGTTGGAACAAGCAGTGGTGGCTTTAGCCTTTTACCTAGTCCAACTAGGGAAGAGACTGAACCATTGCCTCATGATTCACCTCTCCCAACAGGTTACACAGTTGGAAGTGATGAGGGCAGTGAGCAACCAATGGAATTGAAGGAACTTTGTACCAAATTGGCAACACAGGTTGGATCTCTTAAGCAAGAATTGGCAGAAATAAAGGAGCAGCATGCCAAAGATGTTACTACACTCAAACAGGAGATTCAAACCTTAAAGGAAGAAATCCAGGGGTTACAGAAGTATAGAAGACCTGCAAAGATAGTGTTATCTTCTTCATCCTCACCCAGTGAAGATTTCTTTGATGATTTGGGAAATTCTCCCAAACAGGGGAGGAAAACAGATGCTGAAACTAAGGGGAGGAGAATTGATTTCAGAGAAGATGAACTTGAAGAAGATTTTGGAGTTCAAGATTTGGCATTTGAGCCAATGATTGACGATGTAGAGCCAGAGGTTTCACAACAACAGCAGCTTAATACAGAAGAACCAGATCAAGAGCAAGTCTTTTCCACTGCTGCAACAACAATTCCCACTGATGTTCTTATTTCCACTGCAGAGCAAATAGTTCCCACTGACAGTCAAACTGTTTCCACTGCTGAGGAAGAAATTGAAAAGAAAAGAAAGGAGAAAGGGAAGAATGTAATGCAGAGTTAAGCAGTGCTAAATGAATTTCCACTGCAACCCCATAAAAGAGTTTACAAAATCTCACACCTAAAGCCTAAAGTTTTTCAAAACATGGATAAGCCTGGTGATTGGATTTTTACACCTCTTTTTCCTTAAATGCTTGCCAAAATTTCACAAGAACAGGGTGATGATACAACAAACCCAGTTGAATCTCAAACTTCACCCATTTTAACTGTTCCAAATATTGAGTACACTCCACCAGTTTCTCACACCTATGAGAGGAGGTCTAAACAGCCAACTCCTTTCATCTCAACACAGCATGTTCCTGATCCTTCTGGTGTTGGAACAAGCAGTGGTGGCTTTAGCCTTTTACCTAGTCCAACTAGGGAAGAGACTGAACCATTGCCTCATGATTCACCTCTCCCATCAGGTTACACAGTTGGAAGTGATGAGGGCAGTGAGCAACCAATGGAATTTAAGGAACTTTGTACCAAATTGGCAACACAGGTTGGATCTCTTAAGCAAGAATTGGCAGAAATAAAGGAGCAGCATGCCAAAGATGTTACTACACTCAAACAGGAGATTCAAACCTTAAAGGAAGAAATCCAGGGGTTACAGAAGTATAGAAGACCTGCAAAGATAGTGTTATCTTCTTCATCCTCACCCAGTGAAGATTTCTTTGATGATTTGGGAAATTCTCCCAAACAGGGGAGGAAAATAGATGCTGAAACTGAGGGGAGGAGAATTGATTTCAGAGAAGATGAACTTGAAGAAGATTTTGGAGTTCAAGATTTGGCATTTGAGCCAATGATTGATGATGTAGAGCCAGAGGTTTCACAACAACAGCAGCTTAATACAGAAGAACCAGATCAAGAGCAAGTCTTTTCCACTGCTGCAACAACAATTCCCACTGATGTTCTTATTTCCACTGCAGAGCAAATAGTTCCCACTGACAGTCAAACTGTTTCCACTGCTGAGGAAGAAATTGAAAAGAAAAGAAAGGAGAAAGGGAAGAATGTAATGCAGAGTGAAGATCTACTAACAAAGAAGGTAAAGAAAAGTGTTCAAGCTCAAATTGATCATGATGCTGAAGTTGCAAGGAAACTTAGAGAAGATGAAGTTGCAAGAAAGAAGATGCAAGATGAAATAGAGATTGCTGACTTCATGATGGCTCAAAAGATGGACAAGATGGAAACCACTGCTCCATTGGATGTAAATCCAATTTCCACTGTTCTACCTACAATTCTGAGAGAGAAGACTCCAGAATTCACATATGTACCTACAGAAGAAGACATTGCTTTTCTAATTGCAAATAATCCAGTGATCAAGAAGAAAGCAATTGACCTAATAGCAGATAAAACTTTAACTGAAGATCAAAGAGATGCTCAGATGAAAGATTTTATCATGATGAAGAACAGACAAGCACTTCAATATGCAATTGATACAGTCAAGAAGGGGCAAAAGAAACCAAGACAACCAACAAAAGCACAAGTTCTGTCTACTATGAAATCTTATTGTTGTCATGTTGGTGGATGGAAGATGAGTCAGTTCAAAGGAATGACCCCTGATCAGATTGAAGGAGCCTACTACAGAGTTAAAAGGCAAGATCTTAACTTTACTCCTATGGGTTCAGAAGCTGAAGAAAGAAAATTTTCCAAAAGGAAGATTAAGCAAAGTGAACCTGAAACAGTTAAGAAGACAAGAATTGCTAAGGCTACAAAAGTTCAATCTGAAGAGTTCACTGAAGAACAGTTGACTGGTATGATATTGATTGAAGAGGAAGACTTCTATCCTGACCCACTGCAAGTCAGACATCCTATTGTTGATTGGGAAGTTTACACTGCTAGCAATTTTGCTCCATGTTGGAAAATCACAAGGCTAGGAGGTGAAACTTCATCCTTCATTCAGTTTGCAGAACTTATCAAAGCATGTGATAAAGATGATCTTGATACACTGTGGAGATTAGTTCAAGAAAGGTTTGATGCTGACAGGTTGAAAGATAGGAAAGAAATGCAGTTATGGGTGGAATTAAGAAGGCTCTATGAACCAAATGAGACAGATAAATATTGGAAGTTTGAATCTTCATGTCCAGGTACTACATGGAATTACTATGACTCATGTGAAGTTCATCATGTTTCTACAAAGGGTGGAATAGATGCTTTTATGTTTGCTGAAAAAGAATACCCACTCAGAGTTCAAACTCTCACAGTGATGTTAGCTTCAAGTTTAAGAGTTCATGAAGATACTGAAAAGGTTAGAAAACTGATAAGAAAGATTCAAGCTCAGTGTTCAAGAGCAGTTGAAGAATTAAGCAGGAAGAAGTGAAGTGTTTGGAAGAATTCCCAAATCCTAAGACTTTATGCAGATTGAAGAAACTTATTGATTTGCAGAGAAATCTTAAGTTTAGGGGAGGATTGTTGGGAATATAGTTACCACTGATAAACTTTGGAAGCCACTGTTCAAGATTGCACTGGCAGTGGAAACTCATTACCATTGTTAGTATATTTAGTTACCACTGCTTATTAGATAACTATGTATTCGTGTAGATAAGTATAGAATAGATTCTGTGTATATTCTATAGTATTAGCTTTATACTTATCTTGTACAGGACTCCTTGTTCTATAAAAGGAGATCCTAGGTCATGGTCATAGGTACACGTACAACCCTAGAGAGCTTCAAGGTGTAACCCTAGTGATAACTCAAGATCACTCGTATTATTCATAATAATATTGAAGCTTTGTGTTACATAAACTGTTCTCACTCACAATACATCATACAAACCATCTTCTATGTATTACTAAGTAAATTCCGCGTGCTTATTAATATCACTCAAAGTATCACTAACACAAGGTGTGTGTTTAGATCCATCAAGTGGTGGTGTCAGAAAGAAACCTTGTTCAATAACAATTGATTCTTTAATTGAATATTCCGCCTATTGTTATTGTTATTTCTAGTGCTCTAAATGATCCATGGAGTATAACAAACTCCACAGTGACCTAACAAAACTGCAAAGGAATTATGGGAATCTTTAAAGAAGAGACACGTTGGAGAAAATAGAGTGCAACAGGCACGATTACAATCACTAATGATTAGTTTTAATGCCCTTCAAATGAAGGAGGATGAAACGGTGGATGCATTTACGAGCAAACTAAATGGTTATGCCACGAAGGCAAAAGAATTAGGAAAAACCATGGATGAATCACTTTTAGTACGAAAACTATTAGACTCCACACCAGATAGATTCATTCAGATAGTAGCATCCATAGAACAAACAAGTGATCTAAACGATATCACCTTAGATGAGATCACTGCAACACTTAAGGCATTCGAGGAAAGGATAAAACTCCGAAAGGGAGGACAAGTAGAAAGCCAGTATAACTTATTATTCGCATAAGGCGAACATTCTAGAAATAAGAAATGATTTAACAAATATAGGGGTAGATCAAACTACTCAAGAGGAAACTGGCAAAATAAAGGGAATAGAAATCACTCAAATGGAGAAAATTCTACTCACAATGACAAGTCCAATAGAAATAAAGGTGAGTGGAATAAAAAGAAAGGAAAATGTTTCAATTGCGGGAAACATGGACATTTTAAGAGAGACCGTAGAAGTCCAACAACAACTCAGGAACAATCAAACCTTATCTTAGAAGACGATGAACCATCATTGTTAATGACTACACACAAAGAAGTCTTATTGAATGAAGGACAAATACAACCCGAAAAGTATGCTACAAGAGATGCTAGCATATGGTACTTAGATAATGGTGCAAGCAACCATATGACCGGAACTAAGAGTCATTTTAAGGATATTGACGAAAGCATCACAGAACGCGTTCGCTTCGGAGATGGATTGTACGTAGAGATAAAGGGTACATGTTCCATATTACTAGGATGTAGAAACAATGAACAAAAGATAGTTTCAGAAGTTTACTACATTCCAAACCTCAAGAGCAACATACTTAGTCTAGGAAAACTTACTGAAATAGGTTGTAAAATCATCATGGATGGAAACAAGCTGACTTTGTATGATAAGAATAAAAAGTTGTTGATGAATGTAGAAAGATCTAAGAATCGACTTTACAGTATTATACTACTGATAGAAGCACCTATATGTCTCTTAGCAAATTTGGATAACCAAGCATGGTTATGGCACGCTAGATTAGGTCATCTGAACTTTGACGACATCAACAAGATGACTAGAAAAGGTCTAGTGGATGGAATACCAAGAATAAATCATGCAGGACAAATATGTGATGCAGGTTTATTAGGAATACACAGCAGAACACCATTTCCGAATCAAGCTAAATTCAGATCCAAAAACCCATTGGACTTAGTTTATGCAGATCTTTGTGGTCCCATAAGTCCAGCAACACATTCTGGAAAGAAGCTCATCTTCTTATTAGTAGATGACTGTACACGTTTCATGTGGGCTTACTTTCTAACATCGAAAGATCAAGCATTCAACACATTTAAGGAATTTCGACAGAAGATTGAAATGGAGTTGATGAGACGAAAAATGTTACGTTTTTAGGGGTCGGTTTGAGTCCTAATTCGTATGTTTTTGGTTTGGATTTCACCCAAAGTCGTTTCTTTTCTCATTTTAGGTACTTTTGAAGGGAAAATCACAAAAGAAGCATTTTCGGGCGTTTTCGGAGTGAAAAAGTGCGGAAAACAACAAAAACTCAAAAGACCTTGAAGATTACAGAAGGTGACGCCGTCACACTCTACAAGGTGACGCCGTCAGGAACAAGTGAAGTCCAGAATTGGAAAAATACTCGTGACGGGCCAGAGAGTTCGTAGTGCAAATTGGTGACGCCGTCAACCAAGGCCGTCAGATCTGGAACCAGCAATTATGACCACGTCAATCAAGGCCGTCAGGAAACCCTAATCGCCGAGCTGACGACGTCACCTATTGGGCTGACGCCGTCAGCCCGCGTTTTCTATATATATAGAACGATTTTTCTTTATTTTAAGAGAACCTAGTGGAACTTTAGACGAATTTTGGAGTGGAGAACTTTAGGGTTAAACCCTAGTACGTGTATTACAGACCTTAGAGGGTATCCTAACCCCTCTAACTTGCATGTTTAATCCAAGATAAGTCTTTATTCATACAATATGTCTATGTGTTGTGTGATTTATGCTTGTGCTTGTCTTTCTTTCAACATGCTAGGCTAATTTACTTTGTGTTTGCTTAGATCTAATGAAACCTAACTATTGATTATCATGTGATGTGTATGTTGTGATTGTATTTGGGTGAATGTTTCATCTACGTTAGACTAGAGAAAACTGGCTAATCTCCTATACGGTAACAAGCTTGAACGTCTTTAGAAACGTGAATCGTATGTGCGTTATCGATTTTAAGGTAGTATTTCATGCATAGGTTGCTATCGGTGAGCTCATGATAGGATGCTTGACGTATCGTCATAGAGTGAGGTAGGAACTTATAGAGTTAGGGAATTGAACGCACTCCCTACGACTTGTTAGGAATACACCCGTCATCCACGCAAACTCAACATACTAATTACATGGTAAAAGATAGTTAGGGAGTAATGAAATCTAAGTAAACACTATTCTCCACCACTGATTTTCTCTAAAACAAAAAAATACAAAAATATAAGTAGCTTAGAAGTAGATAACTTGGGTTAGTTGACTAGCAACTAATTCCGCCCTATCCTCCAAAACCAGAGATTTTACTGCTTTCATAAAATATAAAAATACAAAAAGAATCTTCCTCCACCCTTAGACCTAGATTAGAGTAGTTTTTAGCCTAACGAACACTATTCCCTGTGAGAGAACGATCAATCCCCCGGTACTTGCCACTTCACTATACTACATCGGTCAGGTACACTGCCTGGTGGGGATTGCAAGCTTCTCGAGATCCCTCGAGAGGTAAAACGTAGTGCGTGTTGCAATCCACGCGCATCAGGAGTTAAGATTGAAAAAAAAAGATGCTAAGAACAGATAGAGGAGGTGAATTTACATCAAATGAATTCACCAAATACTGTAAGGAGAATGGAATAGCAAGACAGTTAACAGCACGATACTCACCACAACAAAATGGAGTAGTAGAAAGAAAGAATAGAACGGTGTTATCAACTACTAGAAGTATGACGAAAGCGATGAAGTTACCCTTAACTTTTTGGGCGGAAGCAGTCAAGCACGCCATTTATATACTGAATAGGGTACCTACACGAGCACTGGAAGATAAAACACCGTATGAAGCACTCTACAACAGAAAACCAAATCTGGAAAACTTAAGAATATTCGGATACACAGCTTATGCTAAGATAACAATCCCTCACTTGAAGAAGTTGGATGACAGAAGCATATCGATGGTTTATTTAGGAGTAGAGTAAGGATCAAAAGCATATAGGCTATATGATCCAGTAGGAAAGAAGAAACATGTTAGTAGGGACGTAAAGTTTATAGAAACGAAACCGTGGGATTGGGATAAGAGTGGGCTAGTTTTGTGGTAGATGAAGTTGACAATGAAATTCCTACACAAGTCAACTTAGAAAACAATGATAACCCGTATCTAATACCGGATCCATTACCAGATCCGACATCAGAACCAGATTCACCCGTCACACCACCAAATATAACTGTGACCCTCTACTCAGAAGATGAAATAGAAGCTACTACTAGCTCATTAGGGAGCTCACGACACAGATATGATCACAGTCTAGTACGAGGTTTAAAGGATTTAGCAGAAATTTATGAAACTGCACAACAAGTAGAAGCACCTAGCTTATTCTTCACAGAAGAAGAACCTCGTAACTACAAAGAAGAATCAAAGGATGAGAAGTGGACTGAGGCCATGGAGATTGAATTAGATTCAATCAACAAAAACAATACATGGACCTTAACAACATTGCCTACAAATCAGAAGGANTCTGCCTAAATCCTTTAAAACCTCGTTACTAGACCTGCTGATCATATCTGGTGTCTGTGAGCCTCCCTAATGACTAGTGATAAGCCTCCTATTTCATCTTCTGAGTAGAGGCGCTTTCACAGTATATTTGGTGCTGTGACGGGTGAATTTGGTTCTGATGCGGATCTGGTAATGATCCGGTATTAGATACGGTGGATAATCATTGGTTTTTTAAGATTGGACTGATGCTAAGGAATTCATTGTCAACTCTGATTCAATCTACACACAAAACTAGCCACCTTAAAATCCCAATATCACGGTTTCGGTTTCTATTAAAACTTTTTACGTCCTACTTAACAATGTTTCTCTTTCATACTGATCATATAGCCCTATATGCTTTTTGATCCTTACTCTTACTCCTAAAATAAACCATCGATATGCTTCTTCCATCCAACATTCTTCAAGTAGGAATGTTATCTTAGCATAAGCTGTGTAATCCGAATATCTTAAGTTCCCCAGATTTTGTTTCCTGTTGTTTTAGAGTTGCTTCATACGTGTTTTTATCTTCCAGGTGCTCGTGTAGGTACCTCTAAATCAGTATATAAATGGCGTGCTTTGACTGCTTCCGCCCAAAAAAAGTTAAGGGTAACTTCATCGCTTTCGGTCATAGCTCCCTAGTATTGATAACACGTTCTAATTCCTTTTTCTTCTACTACTCCATTTTTTGGGTGATATCGTGCTTGTTAACTGTCTTGCTATTCCATTTCTCCTTACAGTATTTGGTGAATTCATTTGATGTAAATTCACCTCCCCTCATATCCTTGTTCTTAAGGGGGTCAAATCTTTTTTTTTTTCAAATCTTAACTCCCTGATCCGGGATGCAACACCCACAGCCGTTTTACCTCCCCCGGGAGGGGACCGGTAGGAATCTTTTGCAATCCCCACCAGGCATGTACCCTGACCCCGGGATGTATAAGGAATTGGTTATGTACAATAACAAGGAATAGACTTTGATGAGGTGTTTGCACCCGTTGCTATGATAGAGACAGTTCGTTTAATATTAGCACTAGCAGCATATCATGGATGGCAAGTACACCACTTAGATGTAAAATCAGCATTTTTACATGGAGAACTGAAGGAAGAAGTCTACGTTACACAACCTGAAGGTTTTATTCAACAAGGAAACCTTGGAAAAGTCTACAAGCTAACTAAAGCTTTGTATGGCTTAAGACAAGCACCAAGAGCTTGGAATGTGAAGCTTGACCAAACCTTGAAGTCTCTAGACTTTAAGAAATGTAATCTCGAACAAGCAGTTTACACAAAGAGAAGCAAGACTTCTACATTGATAGTTGGAGTATATGTAGATGATTTAATAATCACGGGGACTCCAAAGAAGGAAATAGACTTGTTCAAATCCCAGATGGAAGATAAATTTGAAATGAGCGACTTAGGATTGCTAGCATATTACCTTGGGATAGAAGTTACACAGGCACGAGGAGAGATTACAATCAAGCAAACTGGATACATTAACAAGATCCTAAAAGAGACAAGTATGACGGACAGCAATGATATCAAGATACCATTGGATCCCGGCACTAAGTTGGTCAAGGCGGAAGATGGAAACCCAGTTGACGCAACTTATTACCGTAGCTTAATTGGAAGCCTCAGATATTTACTACATACAAGACCGGATCTTAGTTACTCAGTCGGACTACTCAGCAGATTTATGCAAGAGCCAAAGGATCATCACCTGAAGGCAGTGAAACAAGTAATCCGATATATCAAAGGAACAAAGGAACATGGAATAATATACAAGAAGGAAGGCGGCTGCAAGATTACAGGTTACGGTAACAGTAGTTATGGAATCAATACCGATCAAGGAAAAGGAACTACTGGAATAGTATTTTACTTTGGAGAGTCACCTATTACCTGGTGTACTCAGAAGAAAGCAACAGTGGCGCTCTCATCATGTGAATCAGAATTCATGGCGGCTACTGCAGCAGCATACTCTTCTCACTTTTTTCTTCTCTAAAATAAAACACACTATTTCCCAATCTCATTCTAACCATACTCTTCTCACGCCGTCTTCCACCCTCCACCTTCACCTTCCACCCTCATCCACCATCGCCGCCCACCATCGGTGCCCACCGTGACAATCTTCTTATTCTTTTAAAAAGGAAAAATATAACTCCAACTAAACGGGTTTTCAAAATTCTCAACTCTTCTCTAGAAAAGAAAAACCATTCCCTTCTCAAAGAATTTAGAAACTGAAAAATGTGAAAATTCTCAACTCTTCTCTAGAAAAGAAAAACCATTCCCTTCGTCGAAAGTATATAACAATGCATGTCTATAGAAAGATAATTTAATTCTCATCGCGATGGTATTTTTTTTGTAGCTTGACGATTTACGGTTTGCGAAATATTTAAGTTTTAAAAAAAGGGTGGAAGTTTATTTTTTTATTTTGATAAAAAAAAATGAATGGCTAAAATTGCTTGATGGGTTTTATGGTAAAAGTTGGATCTATAAAGAACTTTTGGCTAGGATGGTAAGGATGCAAATCGATACAACTATAGGAATATAGCATACATATTTACTAAAGTCCCAAAAACATACTACTACCTACCAAATAAAGAGCTCACAAGATATCAACAACAACAACAGCAACAGCAGCAACAGCAGCAGCAACAACAACAACAACAACACAGGAAACCTTCAACTAGAAGCCAAAAATAATGTGTAAGTGAAGGATCCTATGTCGGTAGGCTGTAGCCATGTGGAGTCATTATTCTCAAACTCGCCAAGTTGTTAAGTATAGGTGTTATGTTGAAGTGCACATCCGCCATACGCCAATTGGCGTACGGCACTGCACCTGATACATTATATGTAAACGGACATACATATAAAAAAGGTTATTATTTAGCCAACGGCATTTATCCAACATGGTCCGTGTTTTTGAAAACGTTTAGTGTTGCAAGGTCGGAAAAAAATTTGAACTTCAAAAGAGTTCAAGAAAGTGCTAGAAAAGATATTGAACGAGCCTTCGAAGTCCTACAAGGTCGTTGGGGGATTATACGACAACCGGCATGTGCATTTCAAGTCAACACTTTGAAACTAATCATGTATTGTTGTATAATGTTACACAACATGATATTGGAAGACGAAGGATTCGAAGTGAGTTTAAGAGATACATTCGTCGATCCACGCCCGAACATGCCAGAAAATTGGATCGAAAGATGTGATTTACATGTTAGAAAAAATAAAGAACTTCGCGATCAAAAAGTTCACGACGAGCTTCGAAATAACCTTGTGGAGCATTTATGGAACTTGCATAATTAGTTTGTATTTTTTTAATGTAATGTGAGTTTTTTTCAATGTTTGTTAAAAAAATGACCTTTTATTCGAAGTGAGTTTAAGAGATATATTGTGCATATTTTAATTTTTGTTAATAAAAAAAATGGCCGACGGCACCACAAATTCTGATGCCAACAGATACCCCTGAATTGTGTTGCCGTTGTATTTCTCGTGCCGTGGAGATTTTTGCTGACGTGGCAGCACTTTTTGTGTCATGGCTTGAAGCCATGGCACGACGATACCCGATGCTCTTAACGTTAAAAAGTTCACTACTCTGATGCATTATTTATTCTAATTTGGGGGCCCGGTGCGAAATCACAAATGAGGCCCCATAATCCAAGTCTTTCACTCTTTTTGTATGTGACCCAAAGTTTGTCTTCTATTTTTTGTATATGGCCCGGTTCAACTTTGATAATATTTAACAAAGACACTAAAAATTCAAAACGTTTATATATAAAACTATAAATATTAATGAATTTATACTAAATTGGGGCCCCTTACTAAGGGGGCCCCGGTGCGGTTGCACAACTTGCACATGCTAATCACCGCCACTGATTCTAATCTAAGTTTTGATTATTATTATATTTAATTAGTTTCCTAACAAGATTAAATATCTATTTTACTATATTAGCATATAAATGTAAGTTTTTGTAATTTTTTTTATCAAGAATAACACTACCTTTTTTTACTATGTTACATTATGTTGGTATTAGTTATTTTCTTGTTCCATAAATTTAAGTATAATTCACTGAACATTTTATGTACACCGAGTATTTGGGCCGTAGCCCATGAACGTACAACCTATATAAGTTTTAGTTGACATTTTGTGAACCCTAAAGATACAAGCGTTAAAAATTTTGGCCGTCGGATCAACTATATCATTTAATTTGACATACCTTTTTACTATAAAAGGTAGATAGGGGCACACACAATTTCACAGAGTCTCAAATATGAAAAAGAGAACGGCAGCAGGAAGAAATGCCTCTTTAGATCCTCGTTTCGATAAGAAGATACCAACTTTAGATGAAGCATCATGTTTTATCGCAATCATTGTTCATAGTATTTCGATTGTTAGTGTCCTTTCTCAATTAATACAATCTACGCATATTTAATTGTCATTTGGGGGTTTACATTGTTATAACATATTCTAACTCGGATAAATCATACATATGATTTTCTTGAGATTTTTCTTTTTATAGTTTAATCGGGTGCCTTTTTTATAGATAAAAGTTCACAGAAGCTTTATTTGTGTGTTACTTTTTGAGATGACTTTTATTTACGATACTATCTCACATATGTTGTCTCCTTGTTCAGATTGACTTCATTGATCGATTTGCGAAGTTTGCCTCTACACTTTATGAATTTCACAGCCAATCTATTAGGTAATAATTTTATGTAATAATTGTTTTCTATTAAATCATACATTAAATTAAGGGTGTTGTTAAATACCCTTTTAAAAGCTTCATTTAAACTTTTTTTTTCTTTACTTTATGTTAACTTTAACCCAATTTAACGCCGTACTTTTTTCCTTTTTTGTTAACAAGGTTTTTTTTATTAACTAAATGACAAAAGAAATACAAAAGAATATTTTTAAAAAAAATACAATTTTATCGACTAAGAAAGGGGAGTGATGTTATAAAGTAAGAGTATGATTAACCGATCCCTAACCATAATGATGTATATTGCCTCTCGTTCAAATATGATAAAGTTAAGTACCTTACAATCATATAGGGATATTCCATATATATCGAATCTAAACATCAAAATGTCATATATGCCCAAAATACAAGTTTTGTATGCATGATGTACGATGTATTTAAAGCATGTTTTGGATAAATATGACATTATGGTGTTTAAGTAGGCAAATATGGTTACATCATATTAATCTACAAAATTGGGTTTATAAAAATATGTTTATATCATAGCTATGCAATTACAACATGTAAATCAAATTTTACATCATCCTTTTTTTTCTTTTTTTTTTTGTTAAATAATCTAAAATTGCATACGAGTTAATATGCTTCGATAAAGAGTGAAACATATTCTAACGTAAGGTCAGTTGTGATATCTTGTTTTCTCTTGGGAGGTACTGGTCATAAGTCTCATGCACGTACGGTATTTAGGCATGGATTAAGTTTAGTTTAAATATATATATGAGATGTATAGAATTTGGGCATGTTTTATATTTTTTTCCCGTGTGCATACAAATTATTAGTGTATGAACTGCTTTGTAAGTGTGTCACGTGAGAGTAGGTTACCATTTTTTATACTTTTTTTAAGACATAACATATTTGTATACTAAGTTTTATTATGTATTATAGATCAAAGATTAAACGTGATGGTGACCCAAATAATTCTTAAATCCGTTAAAAGCATTAGACTTTATATAAAGCTAGTCAAGCATGCATGTGCGATGCACGTATCAAGATATTGTTATTAAAAGTCCAACTTCAACTACATAGTGAACTTATTTCAAAACATTTGATTATATTGATTTATCATTTTAAAAAAATAAATAAATAAAAAATAAAATATAAATAAATAAATAAATCCTGTTTAATGTGTTGATACTGTTAGAATTTATGTATCATGACTATCATATATAATTACTAATATCAAGTAGCACAAGATGCGGAAGCGTAGGATCAAGTATAACATATAAAAGTTAACTAAAACGTAAATAGTAAACGTACCTCAAACAATTCTTGATTGGGGATGAACAATAGATGAACCCTAATTAGGGTTTAAGTAGATCTATGAATAACCCCTTACCTTTTTGTTATTCGATCTCTTGATAACAACAATAGTGTGTTGTTACCTCGTTCTTGTACACACAAACTCTAACGAATAAAAGAGATTGCAAGATCTAATAAAACACTTTTGTTTGGAAGACAAAAATCGAAACCCTAATGGTTTAGGGAATTCGATCGGCCACCAAGAAAGAAAAGAGAAGGAAAAGACTTTAGGGTTATGTGTGTGTGCACAAAAGGTGAGAAACCAATAACCCTTCCCTTTGTATATATACTAGACAAAACTTGGAGGACAAGTTGGAGTGGGTTTGGGTTTCACCACCCCATACGACCGGCCACAAGGACCAAGAAGGAATTCTAGATCCTTCTTGGCTCCTAATTTCATTCTAGTCCTTTTCTTTCACATTTAACGATAGTTAGTCCTTAACCTTAATAACTAACGATCGTTAAGTCCGTTAAGTGTTTAAATAATAATTATATACTAACATTTAATATAATTATTATTATACTTTTATTCTTGTTTGTATTGTGTGCAATCCCGAGGTCTCGCGTTCGATTCTAGACATTTACGTGTTAATACAATAACCATATTTTCAACAGCTCCCACTTGGTTATGTATTAATAGTAAAATGATATTGGTCGGCGTCTTGCAACACTCCAATACCCCTAGTTCAAACCGAGCTGAGTTTCCTGGAAAAACCCTTAACGATTCATCGTTATTATTATCCTTTTGTTTCTAATACTCTGATTAATAAAGAAATAAATCTTTATTAATATTCAGTTTCTCGTTTATCAATGATTGAACAAAATTACCAAAACATCTGAACGTATTCCAGATAGACTTTGGGTGTGGCCACACAAACATTTTGTCAATCCTACGAGTGGCCCATAGTATTAAACTTCAAAACAAATTTGAAGGAACAAATTCTATCTTGACTACAAGACTAACCCATGAACTTTGCAACACTTCTGAAAACAACCCTTATAACTACCAGTTACGGATAGCGGTAGATTGCTCCACAGAAATGCACTACATTCATGACACTTATCTGGCATCTCAAGTCTGAGGATAACTAATTATGATTTACTTAGATAAGTAAAATCATTTAGTTTGGGATAAGTCCAATATCCAATTCATTGAATACCTTAATTGTCTTCCCTTAATAATATTCCCATATTATTAACCAACAATGGACAGTTTTAGAATAATAAAATTATTCAAGGATATAAACATGCAAAAACAAGGATATATATTATTAAAGCAATGTAAATAAACAAACCATTCTTTATTTCATTGGAAATTAATAATCGTACATTACATCCTTTTATCCAAATACTAAAATAGATCAATGCATGATAATTCTAGTTAATGAATTATGCCTCAAGTCATGTCAATCATACTTGTTGACTAGGCATAAATCAACTAACTTTGATCTATAATAATTTTGAGAATACTTATTTCAAGAATTTAATTAGCAAAATTCTTGTATGTGTGTATCCAACTATCTTGATATAATCACACAATATTTCATAAATGATGTGATATCCTCAACCATCAATTTATGACAATCAAACTTTCAAACATTTTAAAGTTTAAAGTATTCTAATTCTTTAATGTATAATGCAACTATGCTCTTAGTCGAGCACAACTAGTTCACATGGCCATTAACAAGGATAAAATCCTACCATGACTAGTATTGAGTGTCATCTCAATTAAACTAGCATCATTGTATTAAAACTACAATATGCTCTTTAAAATCCCGTAAACTTAATATCCATTGTGTAATTTTGATGCCTTCCAATCTTTCAAGATTTACTGTCGGCTATAACAATTACGCAACAATTTGCTATATTGTATATACTTAGAATTTAGGAGCAGTTCCAGGTTGAGGATCGTTATTCTAAGACCAAACATATTCCATTAGAATATTCATTACACAAGTTATATAATAACTTTGATTGGATATCAAATATTGTCGAATCATTGAGCATGATACAACAATAAAATGATATACACGAAAATCCTTCAGTCATACTTAGATTTTATTCATGCTATATCTTTACAAATATATATATCAATTTAGTCTTTCAAAATGATATATCATATTCTATTAGATTTATTTACCGCACAAGTTTATTAAACAATAAACTCTTGTTCCAAGGTTGTATGTTTTATTTTCTAAATCATCTAAGTAAATTTTCATTCCAATAAGACTTAACATTTTACTTATATGGAATTTTACTTCTTATATGTTATACAACATATATGATTTAGTAAATCAAACATAATACTCCCACTAGCTTTCAGGAATACTTAGAAATTACCTTATTCCAATTATAAATCAAAACATTGATTTAACAATTAATCATAAGAGTAATCTCCTAGATGCATGCATTATCCATTCATGGATTATTGCGCTTTGTATACTTCCAAAGATTTATTTGAATTCATAAACTCCCTTTGATTACTTATCGTCCTCGCTCAAGTAATCATTCAAGAAAGAGTTTTGATATTCATTGTCAAATTTCATATTCATATAAATATGACAATTACCATCTTTGTATTTTTAATGTGCTTAGGAAAGAGTATTCAATCATAGTTAATTGCTTAAATATGATTAATAATCTTGTCATAAGACATACATTAAAATATGTATACAATTTTGTCCATATGAGTTTTAACAAAGATTTAAACCACTAGGGTTACATTATCTTTGAATAAACTCATCATCATTCTCTAACTATTAAGAATTAAGATAAACCAAATTTGTAAAATTTGAATATCTTTATGAACAGCATCTATAACATTCATAGTATGAGTAGTTTACCCAATCCATTATTTGGTAATACTTCATCATATAATTCCCAGCATATTAATCAAATACCTGAGATATCCAAGTGGATCTATGAATGATAATTCCATCATCATGAGGTTTATCATTTACATGTTAAGCCTCATCATGATCTTTACTAGTGTGTTTTTAGAAGATTATGTATTTTGTAATAAACTCCCACTTGCCTTTAGTAATCTATAGACTATCTATAAATACTTAGCAATAAGAGCAACAATCCAATTTTCTCTTTTTGGGATATTACAAATACACATTGAGAGTTCCTGACATGCTTTGTTAATAACTTTCACATAAGTATCTTAACAAATTCTGAACTTCAATTTTAAGACTTAATGTGATTCATCACATTCCAGGATGTCTTATAAATCTTCTAGGAGTCTAATTGAGTATATTAAATTCATACTCAATTTTCTAACCTTGATAACTTTTGGAAGAAAGAAGTTATAGTTATCTTTAATCAAACAATAACAATAAAGTTTGATTCTCCTAACCGAACATACCATAAATTTGTGGTATTTTATTAGGACTCACATTGTCAGACAATCTATCAATATGAAAGATAAACTTATATCTTTTAGCTTGTCTATTTACCAACTAAATCAGCTTAATGATAAAATAGAATTTCCAAGCCACTTTGCATGCTTTATAACCTAAGTACTTATTAATCAAGTTACTTCTTGTTCATGTTTCTATAAGAAGACATAAACTGTTATAATCCCATTACACGTTATTAATCATTGATCAACTCAATGACTTCTTGTATATGTCTTAATTAAAAGACCATAACAAGTTAACGTCTTACTTTATTATAAGTCTTGTAATACTTAAAAGACTTCATGTTTATAATTATAGAATACAATATAAACATGTATAATTAAAGTAATTATGAACACCATCATTTGGTTTCAATAATATTTTCAAGTTAACTCACTACTTCATTTATTTATGTCATTCTAAGAATACATAATTATTGAAGTAGTATTATATTTCTTCATGCATTCATGTCATTCTAATAATACATGAATATTAAAGATGAAGTAATCTTGTTATCACATTGACACATGTTCTAATAGAAGTCTAATTTAGAAACCGTAAATTATCCACTAGGTCTCACGCATACATGGAAATTCACCTTGTTGTTATAATTTAGTCTGCGTCTCACGTTTACTAAATTTCAACACCAAGTGTTTCTTAGATTAGATGTATTAATCATATCAGAAATATAGTCTCTTTCTTTGCAGTTAAGAGAATCCTTTAAATCATATTACTATGTGTTGTACCTTGCACACAATTAAGATTTCTCCCACTTGTGCATGGAACAACATCAAGTGCCACATAAACAACACGCACGCGTTTGTTATTGTGAACAATATGATTTGTGTCAATATGTTAACATAACTAGTAGATATAGAGTCATTCAAAGGAAACGTACCTGACTATCCTTGAAAATATTAATGTCTATATTTTGGAAGTTAATTATCTTGAGATATACAAAAGATAATCTGAGATATACAATCAAGACAAAAGTCTTATAACTCCCACTGAATTAGAGAACATTACAATAATCCTTTATTCAGTAATATGCACACAATACTCCCACTGAATTT
>LBNU01026886.1:6102-17462 GCA_014162995.1 Artemisia annua | reverse complement strand
CATTATTCTCAAGTGACATGCTTGGAGTAGTCCTTATTCTTCACATTGCCTCCTTTAGCCTCCCACCTTTGGATGTAATGCCTAAGGAATTTCCTGACAAAGTTCTTTATACAAAAAGATTCGTCAAGTGCTTTGAGTGGAAAGTAAACTAATAGATTAATCTAGCAAATGCAACATCGATAGTTTCATTTTCCGGAATAACAAATTGTTCATATGTTGATTAGGAAGTAGTCTAATTTTTTATCCTTTAACCTTGTGAGTTTCCTGTAGTGGGTGAGCTAGCAAGGGATTGGCCAATTTCTTTTTGGGTTTTGCCACATTAAAAATCCTTTCATACTCTTTCTTTGTAAACCAGCATAATAAGAGCATATTTTAGCTTCATTTTTTACAAATTTAGTTTCTTTCCTCATTCATCTTTAGGTTTGGAACTTCATTATCCCATTATAATGATATACCACAAATCTAATCTTTAGATCACGTAGATTTCAAATCGGTTTTCCATAAATAAACCATTTGGCCTCCAAAAAGTGGGGTCTTTTGCATAGATTGCCTTCTTTGTAATTTTCAAAAATCCATGGATACGATCCGTTTACCACATACTATATATTAAAGCTTGACGTAACTCTTGATCCATATGTGTTAAACTAAAGAAGGGAGGGTTGAAAGTTTACCTCTTTTTATCACTTAATCCTATCTTGTTATCTTAATTGAAACTTATCGATGATAACAAACAACCGATTTACGATTGACGTTTATCAAGACAATATGAATGTAAGTATCAAAGATAAAAGGAAGAACAATCAAACCATAACATGATGTTTCTCGGTTCGGCTACAAGGCCATCACTTGTCCTTGCCTACTCCACCGCCGAGTATCCAACTCGAGGAGTTTCAGCACTATCACACCAGCTTCCTTTATCCGGCGGGAGTAAACCTTACACGTCGCTTACTATTACCTGACACTATACGCTAATGTCGCACGTTCTTCCAAGGGTACAACTACTCCCGTTTTATTCTTTCACAGGGGATACAACAACTCCCTTTACACTTTATCTTCGGCACAAATACAACCGTCACAACTATCACAACAATAATGAGAAGTATACGGAACTTGAAGAAATTACACAATAGTTTGAGTATCTAAGACTTGCAACTTCTTGTTGAACAGCTTGAAACCAAAATGAGTTAGTGAATTTTTTGCACAATGAGGGAAACTTCACAAACAATGATATGGTTAAGGTTAAGAGAGGATATATAATGGTGTGTGAAAAATGATAGAAGTGATTCCAAAAATAAAAGCTGGCAAGTAGTATGGATAAAAAAAAAATTTATAGGCCAAAGACATTTTGGACTGGCGGACCCGCGGAACCTCCAAGGGTTCCCCGTGTTAGGTCCGGCAGGGGTGCCGCAGGTACTGAAGTCAGAATATGGTCTTAACTTTAACTTCCAAACAATGTTGTCACATAACCTTTACTCCTTCCAATGCATGGCTTGTCGACTAGGTAAGAGAAGCGTCAACACATCAAGATCACAATCAATGTGCCTAAGCTTACTATACCTAATGAATGAGATGCGGGACAAGACTTAACTTCCTAGTACAAGTCTTTATATTGCGTAGCTTATGCAAACCATTATCACACATATTAAGGTTGTTAAGACTCATTTACTTCTTAACAATGTAATGGTCACATCAAGACTCAAGTGCTTGACTTGATTCATAACTTTGGTTTAGTAAAACACACAAATGTTTTATTCCTGTGCTGACAAATTAATGTTTTAAAGTAAATATGAAATGATTTGTGTTTGATTATTTGAAAATATGAAAGTAAAATGTGCAACAAAGTTATGCAAGACTTGAACAAATTGTTATTTTACAAAAATAAAGTTTATACTTTTGTTAACAAAACTTAGCAAGATCGTAAAATTATAAATAAACGTTTTTAAGCGATATTTGTAGTTTTAACAGAAACACAAGGAAAAACCAACACTTAGAAGTGAAGGAGTTCTTGCTTGTGCCTAAAAACATAACAGACAGTTGCGTTTATGGCAAGGGCAGTATTCGTGTTAACTCATGAATTCATGTGAATAGTTTCTTTTGAAAAGTGTTACACGTTTTAAAGGATATCTGAGATCATTGGTCCTAGTCCGTACCCAATTGGGAAAGACGCGAACAGTCATAGTAGATTTTCAAACCCGTGTGAGGAGATGGGTAGTTTAAGACTCTTCATTATTTATTTAATATTTCAGAGCATGAAATAAATTTGTGAAATATTTTAATTTGTAAATAAATATTTTTGTTAAATTATGTAAACTTCAAATGTTTGATATTCGCTTTTCACGCCTATGCATGCCACGTCATATATGAACACCATCAACAAGTCACATTTATCAAACCTCTTCCAATTAAGATCAAATAAGAGAAATAAAATGAGAGAGGTGAGGAGAAAAACAACCCAACCATACATTTCAGATGCACCTATAAAAATAGATGCATCTCCATTTTATTTGAAATGTATGGCCAGAAATAATTTTTTTTCGTTGAATCCCTTCTCAACCTTCTATTCCGTATTATATACATTTATGATTATTTTTCTACATTTTGTTTTTCTTCAGTTCCCGATTTTATAATTAGTAGTGATATAATTAGTATGTTGAATGAATGATGCGAGATTACTCTTTACAACTGACATTAAAATGCCAAATAAAATTTTGATATTCTCGGAAGTAGATTTGATAGTTCAAATTTTTTTCATTTTGAAAAATATAATGAAAGTTTATTTTAAATGTGTTGGGTCACTTCAGTGCACAAGTCTCATAAAACAAAGATTTGAACACAAACTAACCTAAGTGTTACAAAACATTGAACGCGTTCAAGTCACTGAGTGAATAGTTGCTCAGTGAGTCACCTTCAGGATGCCAAGGACGAGTTTAAGAAGAAAGCCTCTCCACTTAGTGAGGCGGAACTCAGTGAGTGGCACCTTAGCCAAAGAAGAAGGTGATGGGTTCAGTGAGTGATGACAATAGCTCACTAAACCCCAAGACTCCTCAACAACTAAAGAAGTATGATTTGAAGACTGAAGACTGAAGGCCTAAGGACTGAAGATTAGGCGGGATTGAGCGGGAAACGTTTTGAAGAGATAAGATGTTGTCCTTATCAACCTGAAGTCAAACTTTCCCTGAAAGGCAACATGTCAGGACAGTGTCATCACTGCTCCTCAGAAAGGTGTATTGTCTTATGCCCAAAATAGCTTAATGTAACAGAGACAAAATACGTAAGTATTTTGTCTTCACTAGCTTAGGTCATCATTTGTCTTTATCATAACGGTTGTAAAATACTTGTGTATAAATAAGAAACATAAGAGAGGAGTAAAAGTTGACAAGTTTGTGCAATTAATGCTTAGATATTCACAAACAACTTTTATTCCTCCAAAGAACAACACAGTCCCTGAGATAGCTCAGTAGGACCTTTAGTTGTCACTCAAGCTTAGCTTGGGTTTAGAGAGGAGTCATACTATACTTGTCATTTCAATCCCAAGTGTTATTCCGCAAACACTTGGGTATAATTATTTGATTGATTTCTAATAAGAATTAAACGTTGAAAATATCTTGTCTACTTACTTTACATTTATACAAATGTCTTTCAAAGTATTTCATTACATTACTTAAGCATGGTGCATGTTTAGATTAACTCTCTAGTTAATTTAACCGTGTAAACGGGACCAACAAAATGTCTATTGCTAATTTTAGACTCTAGTACGTATGGTAGTCATTTTTCACATGTTTTGCTTTTTCGCGTCTAATTTTAGCCTTCACACCTTTTGTGTGTGAGTTGTATTGGGTGTGTGAGAAAGCGTGAGTTTACTACATGATTACATGAGGTTTTTATTTGGGTGGTGATTCGCACACCAACTTTTTTTTATTATTGCACCACTTTTTGTGCATTACAGTGTTGTACAGTGTACTCTCTGTGTATTACAGTGTTGTACAAAATGGTGTATTTAACAAAAAAGTGGTGTGCGAATCAATCCCCTTTTTATTTAGGGAGGTGATTTGCACACTCTATAAAATGATTGAGACACTCCAATTAATTGTGTTTGAACATTTATACTCTCACATGGGTGAAAGTATAAGGGTTACTGTGAGGGTATAAATGTCCAAACACAACTAATTGGAGTGTCCCAATCATTTGGTGGAGTGTGCAAATCATCAGTCTTTTATTTATCTAGTTTGAAAAGTGGCGCTATATTCCTATTCTCTGGTCATCCTTATAATTTTATTTTATTTTATTTTATTTTATTATATATATTTTTAAATCTTCATACGTTTTATATATATTTACCATAGTATTTATTTTGGGATGTTTAAAACTATTGTTACTTCAATTTTAAATAAATTAAAAAATATTTTGAAATGTAAAGATGAAGTTTTACTGATAATGCAGTGTAATATTTATAATTTTAAATTTGTGTAATTTTTGTCTATAAGCAATAATTTTATATTTAAAATAGCATGCATTGTACATTCATGATATTGTGTGTTTGATATATAATTATATGTAAAACTATTTATTTGAAAGTCAAAATATTAGTGAATAATGATGTTTAAACCTATTTAAATGTTATAAACGAAAATGATATGTTAAAGAACAATGTTTACGGATATCCACAGCATATTATCAAGAATATGACTTAATTCACATATTACTATGTGTTTGATAAAATTCACAAAAGTGTTTTTCAATGACAATAAAATTAACTTTTTCTAACTAAATGTGTAGTGTGGTGTGAGTTGTGACAAATAATAGATGATGCTATAAAAGAATAACTAAAAGACAAAAATTCTAATATATTTTTAGGATAAAAGATGGTAGAAACACTACCTTTTTTTTTTTTTTTTTTTTTTTTTTTTTTTTTTTTTTTTTTTTTTTTTTTTTTTTTTTTTTTTTTTTTTTTTTTTTTTTTTTTTTTTTTTTTTTGGTGTATGTAAACAAAATACCATAAAACAAAAAGAAGAAAGATTAGTTTTTAATTTAGAATATAAAAAAAGCATATAAAGTTTGAATAAGTATTAAAACTCTTATATAATTCGGACAAAAATATTTAATTGATACCAAAGTTAAAATTAATGTATTAAAATTAGAAAGTTAAAGAGCCAATAATGGATTTAAACTTAGAGACTTGTTGAAAAACACATGCACATTACCATTTGTACTAAGCCATTTTCATGTTCTAGCTTGAACCATATACTACTCCATATCTCTTATATATAATAAAACAAAACCCCTAGTGGGTACTTTGTCATTTTGAAAAAAAAGAATATTTCCTTATTAGGTAATATGTTAATTATTATTTAATTTATAAGTTTTTAAATTCGTTTTGTTGATATACTATACAAGTAGAAGATAAATACAAAAAATATAGATAAGATTTAAATAATTATCTTTAATCATAAAAAACTACAATTAAAAATCATAAATCAAACAAAATAAAAATTAAATTATTTGTTTTTTAATAAATAAAAATATATCATTCAAAATTTTTTTAAAAAAACCCGCGCGTGCGCGGGTATTATAACTAGTATACCAAATAGACAATTAAAACTCGATAGCTGTTTAAAATAGTTATGATAAAATGTTACAGGTTGGACTTAAATTTCAGACTTGTTAAAAAACATCTTACCATTTATATTAAACCATTTTCTATGACATAAGATTATCAAAAGTTTATAAATGTTAATATTTTGGATCATGTGTATATAACTATATAGGTAATAAAGTTATTGTGGTAATAATAGTAATACTTTTAATCAAATATTATCAATGCTCCTTTAATATGTAACAAAACACTTATCAAGTTACCATATAACCGATCACTAAACTAGAAAAATAACAAAACATTTTCCACAAAAACTAATCCCATAAAGTAGCTAAAAATCACAAATTAATATACATGTTAAATTCCTTAATCCCTTCACATGAAAAATGCGCCATTTGTCCAAAAGCAGAAAAGAAATCAATATCTCTATACTCAGCAATTCCATGTGTCACCATTTCATAAAACCTGGCACCATGCAATAAATCAGTGATATATAAGTTGAGAACATGGATATAGTCATATAGCACATTAACACATCATCTATTTTCGCATATTCGGTGATCGGAACAACCCATATCTCCGGCGAAAATGGATGTTGACCAGCCAAAAAAAGAGCCTGATCAAACATCGTACGAGCACGACCACGACAAAGTGGACGAAGAGCCACGAGACAAGTACCAGATAGCCTACATGATCCACTTTTTACTAGGTGCAGGGTATCTAGTACCCTGGAATGCGTTTATCACAGCCGTTGACTACTTTCAGTATCTGTACCCCAAAAAACACATTAATAAAGTGTTTTCTGTGGGGTACATGTCAGCGGCTGTGGCAGTGCTTTTTACACTTATGTGTTGGTCTAGGTCTAGCAAGGTAAAGTTACCCTCAGTTAGAACCCGGATGAATATAGGTCAAGGTTTATTTGTTTTGGCTTTGATGGTTGCACCCGTGACTGATTGGATCATGCATGGGCGCAAAAGTAGGACGGGGGATAACGTGGCGTTTGTGGTGCTGGTTTCGATGGTTATGATTAGTGGGTTGGCTGATGGGTTGTGTGGTGGGAGCTTAGTTGGGGCTACTGGTGAACTTCCTGGACGGTACATGCAGGCTGTTTTCGCGGGGAATGCGACTGCTGGTATGGTGTTTAACTGTAATTAGTATCGAAAATTTGTTAATTCTAATGCTATTATGTGTTTGGGTTGATTATTTTGGCTGTTTGGGAGTGTTTGTTAGAAATGTTTGTTTCAGTAAGTTCTTTGCATTACGTAACTTAAAATGGCTATTCTGAACACCCCAAAAACTGCATTTGTTAACCTATTGTAACAAATTAACAAACAGACAAAAAAGAGTTTAGGATTTCGTATAAGCAATCTCAAACACCACTTATCGAATGTTGCGTTTAGATACATGAGATACAGAAGACATTAGATAAGGATACTAAGGAAAATGCAATTTCCTCCTACAAATTGTTTTTACTTATCCTCCTACTTACAAGATTCTGACAAGTGTCAGAACTGACGGTTTGGATGGAGAGAGATAATGAGTGAGAAAAAAAATATATAATATTATTACGTGCAGGAGGATATTGTAGGAGACTTTAGCAATGCTCGGATACTAATTACTAAGTTTAGAGGATGAGATTGGGATCTTCCCAATTTTTTTTAACATGATGTGTCATGTGAAAACTGTTGTCACATTATAAAAAGGAGTGTAAACCGTTATGAAAAAACACAAAAAAAAGTGTTGGAATTTGATAAGGGCTTTATTATTAGTTACAATATTACTTTTGTTTTTGTTCTCATATGACTTTATTATCTTTTCAACATGTAAGGATTTCAATTTATCAATCCTAAGTTAATAGTGTTTGGATTGCTTATCTAAACTATTTGCCTAATTATTTGAAGTTAGCTTAGTAATATCATTGAATTGGATGTATCTTGTTCTAAATTTCACTGCTAATATTTTGTCTTTGCAGGTCTTATGGTTTCAATTTTAAGAGTCGTAACAAAGGCGTCACTTCCCCACACTCAAAAGGGTCTCCGAGCAAGTACACAGATTTACTTTGTGTTCAGCTCACTCATCGTACTTCTATGCATCATTTGCACCAATGTCTTAGACAAACTACCCGTGATTAGATACTACCGCAAACAGAAACACATTAGTTCCACCCAACACGTGTCACTAAGCTCAAATTTCTGGCAAGTTGTAAAAAAGATCCGATGGCTAGTTATAGCCGTTTTCATAGTCTACGTAATTTCACTGACCATTTTTCCAGGGTATTTAAGTGAAAACGTAGAATCGGCGCGTTTCACAGATTGGTATCCTATAATTCTAATCACAACGTTTAACGTTGGTGATTTTTTGGGGAAGTGTTTGACCGCGATTTATGTGCCTAAGGGGAGTAGGGTGGCGGTATGGTGTTGTATGGGTCGGGTTTTGTTTTATCCGTTGTTTATGGGTTGTATACACGGACCCAAGTGGATGCATAGTGAGGCTCCGGTTATGGTATTGACCTTGTTGCTTGGTGTTAGCAATGGGTATCTAACTAGTGTTCTTATGATCCTCGCACCAAAGTTGGTCCCTATCGAGGAAGCTGAGGTGGTTGGGATCGCTATGGAGACGTTTTTAGTTATTGGATTAGTAGTGGGTTCGGCATTTGGTTGGCTTTGGAACATTTGATGAGGTTATTGGTATCAAAAAATAAGATTAGATTGTTTCAAAGGTTGGTTTCTAGTTTTCCTTTTAGTTTATTTTATATCTTGGATATTGACGATTATATTGACTTGGTTGGAAGAATTTCTAGTTGCTAATTCTGATAGCATCTATGTGTTTAATTTTTTGTTTGAATCCGTCATTCTTGATATATTTGTGGTATTGCAATTGCAACTTAACACAAACTAATTGATGCACTTAACTCGTCTGAATCGAACTAGTATAGATCGAGACAGATAACTAATATGTCCATGATTACACTTATGGATCGGTGATAAAATCGACAAATATCTACAACTTAACAGCGTATGTTGAAGTAAGATAACGTGACTCTTTTACATATCCAACCAATGTTCTAAAAATAGCTCATATCCAACAAGTTGAACAAACTAAAGATTAAAAAGCTAATACCGAGTGCCATATTTAGGCATTTTCTATTTATACTAGTATATTGTTAAGCTTCAATTTACAATGCAATAGTGTTATTATTCTAGGCTTAACTTTAGCTCACAAATGATACTTCTAAAAGGATTTTTTTGTTTGAGATGTTTATCCTAAACTAGTTTATTTTTATTATTTATTTATTTATATTTTTAATTTTTTTCTTTCTTAGATTGCTTTTGTGATCAATAATATTCATCACTAGCCTGATCTTAATTATTGTGTAAGGTACACCCAATCAAATTGGGATTATTTATTTCATGTTTATTTACAAAAGAAAAATACCAAAGTTTCTCATTAATATGACTCATTAGTTAAGAGTTTCTTATATATTGAGAGAAATGGCTTTCTTTGAATATTGAATCTTAGACGCGTTCAACAATGTTATAAGCTTTTGCGTTTGTAAATATGATAACGATCGAATATGAGTCTCGGTTTCAAGAAATGTTGAGGGTTGTAACATTCTTGGACATGTAAATAAGAAAGATTAATCCATTTGGGTTAGATTAATGCTTACTAGTAGATGCTTAAACGGTTTCAAGAATCAAAAGAGATTAGATATTACATATTTGGGCTTAAACATTTAGGATTTCTAGCCCACTGTAACATTAACTTGTTGGGCTCTGCAACCATGGTCAAGTTACAAGACTCAAGTACTCAACGTCAACGAGACAACGAGTTCACTTTTCATATGAAAACGATTGAAATATTAGTTTGTCGAGTATTGATATCGCTGATTAGTGAATAGTTTGTTATGCTTTCTTTTAATGATAAATCATATCTTTGGATATGAAAAAACTATTGTTATAAAGGTTTAGAGGCTGTGACTTGTGAGTACTTGGGTTGGGTATATTCGAGTGATTTTAGACCATTCTACTTGTTTGACTTATTTTGTTATGTTTCTCAAACTATAAGTATTAGGAAGCAGTAGCGAGAAACATCATCAGAGAAGGCAGTAGTGTTTATACTTTAAACATATTTTCGAGTAGCATTTGTGAATCTGACATTTAAACAATATCCAAAATGTTACATGTAACACGTTGGTTGCCAAACAATATACGGAGTATATTATAAAGTGCAAACGTTAGTTGTTAGCTACTTTAAAATGCTTTAAAATACCTTTCAAAACAACATTAAAGCTTACTCATCATCCATCGCCAAGACGCAAAATAAAAAACATAAAAATAAAAAGAAAAGAGAAACACACGCCATATGAAAACGAATGAAATATCAGTATGTCGAATATATATAGCAGTTGATTAGTGAATAGTTTAACATACTTTCCATTTAATGGCAAATCATATCTTAAAAAAAAAAATTTCTTGATATATTTGTGGTATTGCAATTGCAACTTAACACAAACTAATTGATGCACTTAACTCGTCTGAATCGAACTAGTATAGATCGAGACAGATAACTAATATGTCCATGATTACACTTATGGATCGGTGATAAAATCGACAAATATCTACAACTTAACAGCGTATGTTGAAGTAAGATAACGTGACTCTTTTACATATCCAACCAATGTTCTAAAAATAGCTCATATCCAACAAGTTGAACAAACTAAAGATTAAAAAGCTAATACCGAGTGCCATATTTAGGCATTTTCTATTTATACTAGTATATTGTTAAGCTTCAATTTACAATGCAATAGTGTTATTATTCTAGGCTTAACTTTAGCTCACAAATGATACTTCTAAAAGGATTTTTTTGTTTGAGATGTTTATCCTAAACTAGTTTATTTTTATTATTTATTTATTTATATTTTTAATTTTTTTCTTTCTTAGATTGCTTTTGTGATCAATAATATTCATCACTAGCCTGATCTTAATTATTGTGTAAGGTTCACCCAATCAAATTGGGATTATTTATTTCATGTTTATTTACAAAAGAAAAATACCAAAGTTTCTCATTAATATGACTCATTAGTTAAGAGTTTCTTATATATAGAGAGAAATGGCTTTCTTTGAATATTGAATCTTAGACGCGTTCAACAATGTTATAAGCTTTTGCGTTTGTAAATATGATAACGATCGAATATGAGTCTCGGTTTCAAGAAATGTTGAGGGTTGTAACATTCTTGGACATGTAAATAAGAAAGATTAATCCATTTGGGTTAGATTAATGCTTACTAGTAGATGCTTAAACGGTTTCAAGAATCAAAAGAGATTAGATATTACATATTTGGGCTTAAACATTTAGGATTTCTAGCCCACTGTAACATTAACTTGTTGGGCTCTGCAACCATGGTCAAGTTACAAGACTCAAGTACTCAACGTCAACGAGACAACGAGTTCACTTTTCATATGAAAACGATTGAAATATTAGTTTGTCGAGTATTGATATCGCTGATTAGTGAATAGTTTGTTATGCTTTCTTTTAATGATAAATCATATCTTTGGATATGAAAAAACTATTGTTATAAAGGTTTAGAGGCTGTGACTTGTGAGTACTTGGGTTGGGTATATTCGAGTGATTTTAGACCATTCTACTTGTTTGACTTATTTTGTTATGTCTCTCAAACTATAAGTATTAGGAAGCAGTAGCGAGAAACATCATCAGAGAAGGCAGTAGTGTTTATACTTTAAACATATTTTCGAGTAGCATTTGTGAA
>LBNU01026885.1:16638-37282 GCA_014162995.1 Artemisia annua | reverse complement strand
TGTTACTTGTGTGGATGCAGGGTGTATTCCTAATAACTCATGGAGTGGCATACATATCTCTCCAATTCTATGAGCTCTTATCTCCTCCTATGCCATGCACGGCACAACCATAGGGATTGTAAACAGTGGCTCATGCGTTAAATACTACCTTAATAGCCTAGTATGCCTTGGCTACATGTTTCCCAAGACGTTCAAGCACGTTACCATAAAGGAGGTTGGCCAGTTTTCTTGAGCCTAACATTGATGGAACAATCATCCCAACAAACAACAACACACACCAATCAACCAATAATTAATAGTTAGGTTTCATTAGATCTAAGCAAACACTAGAGAATTTAGCTACACATGTTAATTAAAAGACAAGCAAAAGAGATAATCAACCAACACATAGACATATTGATTGAATTAAAGTGAAGACTTATCTTTAATTAAGCATGAGGGTTCCAAGGGTTGGAAACCCTAAAAAGTACAGAAAATTCGTCTTTAGGGTTTGCCCTAAAAGTTCTCCACAAAGTTCCACACTAATGAATGAAAATTAGAAAACTATATATAGATTTTACACTCTGACGGCGTCAGGTTATAAGGGCTGACGCCGTCAGCTCGCCGCCATTAGGTTTCTCGGATGGCCTAGATCCACTTCTGACGCCGTCACCTTATAAAACCTTCTGGGCCGTCACTCTTTAACTTTACTCCTGACGGCCTACTTTTCCTAACACCTGACGGCGTCAGGTGTTAAATCCAAAATTTCCTCTGGCCCGTCATTTGATAATTGGTTTCCACTCTTTTGTCAAGGCTTTCTGACGGCGTCACCTTGTGACTTCTGACGCCGTCAGGTTGTAAATCTTCATCTTTTGAGACTTTGTCGTTTTCTTCACTTTTATGCTCCAAAAACGTCCGAATATGCATGTTTTCCAGAATTCCTCTCAAAAGTACCTAAAATGACAAAAGGAACGATTTAGGGCAATATTTGATCACATTTATACGAATTAGGGCTTAAATGACCCCATAAATGCGTAACACTTTTCGTCTCATCAAAATACTACTAATCTATAGGTTTATATTTCAAAACCTTGTAATAGATTATGTCTAGTTCTTGTAAATGAGATTGTCTTTGAAAATTTTTGGTCTTCCCTTGGTGTTGGATTTGGAACGAGCACAAGACAAGAGCAAGAGAGAAACAAAACTTTTCTTGATCAATTTTATTTCCCCATGCAACTATGAGTAAAAATTAGGTGTAATGGGGTTTTTGTTGGTGAGATTAGGGACCAACATGTGTCCCTTGGACACATAAAAACTGGCCACCTCAAGGAGGTGGTGGGTTTGTCATCTTTTTGTGCACTATAATTTTTATGGGGTACCGTTTAGTGTATAGTTTTGATATTTTAGCGTTATCGGGTGCCGGGTTAATTAGAAATAAATTCTAACGGGACAAGACGGGATATAACAAAGTTGTAAAAATTATAAAAATATAATTTTTGTAAACATTGGGTGTTTTGATAGTTATTACTTTGTTGGTACAATTTTTGTTATATATAAGTACAAATAATGGTTTAATATTTGGTAACTTACCAAAATATATAATATATAGTTTAATAAACCTTAGTGGAAATATAACTAATATATAAATATATTAGTGCCCTAGTGGAATTTGTTTGGTGTATTGGTTAAAAACTATAATCATATGTTATTATTTATTTAAAGATAAATAAATAAGTGTGACTTGATATTATATATTCTACGAGTGGGATAGAATGCAAATGATGTCGTGATGAAATGTAGACTAACCCTAGTCTATGAAATGTATGATGAATGATAATGTGACTTAACCTACCTAGTTTCGTCAAATGAATATCCGTAAACCTAGTTTACGTGAAATGATGAATTGAAATCTGTGAATAGGAAAATGTCGAGACATGGGAAAATGACCTGAAATTGAGAATTATGACAGTCGCCCACCCAAAAAGGAATTCAGTCCCTGAATTCAGCTGGTGTTGGTCTTGGAAGTAGACACGGTGAAAAGATGTGGGTATTTGAGTCGCATTTGGTCTTCCCGTTCCCATGTAAACTCGGGACCTCATCGAGAATTCCAGCGAACTTTCACGATAGGAATTCGACTTTGTTTCAACTGCTTGACCTCACGGTCCATGATTTTTGCTGGCTTATACGGTGCTGAGTACATCCTATAGTGCTTAGATAGTTCTCTTTAAGGTTTGTTGATCTGAGGATGGTAGAGCATGTGTATCCGATTGGAAAGAGAATAGTTTAAAGGAATTGCTAGAAGTTTGAGGAGTATCATCTATCCTTTCAATGTTTTCTTATGTTATGGAATATTGTTCGTAGATGGAAAGTCTCTCCTAGAGATGTCAATGGAAAAATCCAACTTAATGGCTGAACGAGTGACAAGCGGTGTACGTATCCAAGGAGGATTTGTCGAAAGGGATGTTCATGAAAATTTTTATTTGTTTACAAAGCTTTTGAATGAAGGTTGTTATTAGTAATTCTTTAAAATGTGACTATTTCCATCATGGCATAATCCTTCCTGAATTATACATAGGTGATCAGGCTATGTATACTTGAGGACAAATGATGCGATGCTTGATTTAGTGAAATAGCGTTACTTTTCTCAAAAGTTTTAGATAGTGTTCAACTTGTTGTTTTGAAAAATGGTATGCCAGATAATTCTTTTCAGGGTAGCATGAAAATTGTTTAGTGTAATGGTAGTAATCGCTTGATAACAATAATAGAAAAATCAATTTATTGGGTGGTGACAAAATAGCTTGGAATAAAATTCGTTAAATGGTTCATTGGATACGTGGGTGAATCTTAAGGAATGGTAATAGTCTACTAATCCGTCAAGAATGAAATCGGCCTAATCCCTGCTAAGACAATGGTATAATGTTGCGAAATGATTGAAAATTGAACAATTGGAATATAAAATGGAATAAGCGAAGGTTATGATTATCGCGGAGATAACAAAAGATAGATATTAATTGGATGGAAAAGTGCTTATTACAACCAGATTATGTCAACGTACTAACGGAAAATACAAAAGAAAGATACAACCCTAGAGGGCTCGAACTACGGTTTATATATTAAAACATGAACTCCTTCATATCTTAAGCACGGTTGTTATTCTTGATGTTGCTAATGTCCCGGCGGGCTCTCTTCTAACAACACAAGCTATTCTTCGAGTTAATTCATCTTGGTTCCCATGTCCTGATTTCCTTGTTGTGGACAATTACTCCTGAAATGCCCAATTTCTCCACAACCAAAACATGTTACCGGGGGTTTCTGATTATCCGCCCCACGCGGTGCTTTACATTCCTTAGTCCAATGACCAACTTTCGCACAGTTACCACAAGGTTTTGGACAATTTCCAGTGTTATGATGGGTTTGACATTTGTTGCATTTGGGTAGTGTACCATTGTAACCTTTCTTCTCAGTTGGACCTGCAGCATAGGCCGTTGCATTTTCTTGTTTCTTGGGTGGTGGTTGAGTATTGTTGTTACCTTGGTTGTTGTCCCATTTTCTTTTGTTGTTGTTGTTATTGGTGTCGTTTCAGTTGTTGTTGTAGTTGTTGTTGTTTTGATAGTTGTTGGTGTTGTTGTTGTAGTTACGGTTTTGGTTGGTGGTGTTGTTGTTGTTGTTTGCAGACGTTCCTTTCTTCAAAATCTGAGCCATAAGCTTCTGAGACATTCTGATTGCCTCGTCCAATGTTTGTGGGTCAAAAGAAATCACATCTCCACGGATGTTCTCAGGTAAACCACCAATGAAATTTTCCAACAACTTCTCATTATCCGGAACCATAGACGGACATAAAGCAGCTAACTCTTGATACCTCCTGATGTATGTCTCTATATCATTTCCCACAGTCACTAGCTCGTAAAACTCGGTCTCCATCTTCTTCACTTCCGTACGGGGACAAAATTTCTTAGTCAATAACTTCTTGAATTCATCCCATGAAAGTTTGTAAGCATTTTCCATTCCCATGGGCTTTGCATAAGAATTCCACCATGACATAGCTTCATCGAGAAGTGTACTAGCAGCAAATTTTACCTTGGATTCCTCGGGACAATTGCATAGACTAAATACTGATTCGGTATGCTCAAACCAACGGATCATAGCAATAGCCCCTTCAGTACCTTTGAACTTTATCGGATCTCCACTTTTGAAGTCCTTGTATGTACACTTTCGTCCATTTGTTCTAGTACTAGCCTGTCCAGATGTCTCAACCTGTGAAGCGGCCTCAGCAGCCCTTGCAGCAACAGCAGCTCTTTCAACCACTAGTGCCTCAGCTATGCTATCCTTTACAAGTTTTCGGATAGCAGCTTGTGTCATGGCCGGTGCGGCCGGTGTAGCCTTTTCTTTCCTTGGTGGCATATCTAGCAGCCTCTTCTAAGTCGGGTTCAATTGGTGCTAACCTCTCAAACGGGTGGGAGTTATCACCTAACAAATGTGAGTGATGTGAGAATGTCAAAGTATAGGAATTGAAGATGAGTGTGATGATGTAGGTGTATCAGCGGATGAAAAAGAAACATCCTCGATATCCGAGTCTGCTAGGATGATCACAGGGTGGTTGGGTGAAGACATGTCACTTATGAACCAGGTCAATATGAAATGAAATGATAACCCATGTAATGAAATCATATAACTAATGAATATGCACTTATGATGAAATGATGAGATGCTATCGTGATGTAGTTATATTCTAGGGTATAAAGGACAACCTAGTTCGCTATAACCTTTGCTCTGATACCAATCTGTCACACCCTGAATTTACCTGTTATATGGCAGCGGAATTGAATACCTGGGTGTAACGATCATGGCATCTCATACAAGGTTATATTGAACGACCTAAAGTGTCGTTTAGTAAAATACAACGTTTGATCATTTATTTAAAACATACAGAGTTTACAAACATAGGTCCCATAAGGTTTTACAAATTTATTGAAAACAAGTACGACAAGATCAAACGATACATAAGTGCAAAGAAGTAAAAGAGTGAGACGCGTCGACTCCTCGACTCCATGAAGGTCCAAATGTATGTCACATGAGTTACTTTAATTACCTGAAAATACATTGCTAAAACGGTCAGCAATAATGTTGGTGAGAAATCATAGGTTTATGAAAATGAATGTTATACGGTAACCTCAAGTATAATATGTATGACAAAAGTCAAATGAAAAATATAGTACAATAGACCTTAAGCTCATGACCCCGAAGCTAGACTGAATGAAATGCCCCTCCAGAGTGTTTTGCCAGACACTCTAACAATGATAGAAATGAAATGCATCCGTTTGACTGTTGGTATAACCAACGCGGATGGAGGCGTCACCCTCAATAGATCTATCCACTCACTCTCGCTTAGGTATAATTAACGGTTCATGATAATAGGGGAACTTTCATAGGCAATGTGGTAACTTAAGCATTGTACTTGAATTTGATACTTAGGTCCGTACAAAAATGGTGCAATGTATTCTCCCCCGTGGGATTTGAAGTAAATAATGAAATGTAAACGGGGCTATGAAAACTCACCTGTAGTGATGAAGTAATGTACTATGAAGTGAAATTGAAGTGATGAGGTGCAACTCCTAGCCGCAACCTAGAATGAATGTATGTAATCTAATTTAGATTATGAAATGAATTCGTGTATGCACTTGCACTTATAATCTATACCACTCGTATTAATTCAAAATATGTAATATTGTCGAAAATATAATTTATATTATCGTATTAAGTCATAATGAATTTCACATGTTCATATGGTGTAACGATGTTTTATGATAGTCGTTTGGTAATAAATTGTGAAAATACTATTTTCCGTCGTAAAATATAATACTTGTCAATTTCTAGTTACGGTCAAAGTGGCCTCGGAAAACTAGTTGTAAAATAGTGTATACTGAGAATTAGGAAGCAAACTTAATGCTTCTGGAAAGCTTGTTACATTATCTAAAAGTTCTAACACTGACATTTTTCCCTTATGTGCATAGATTATGAAATAAACAGTCGTGAAGTGAAGTGTTTAGGCCAAAACTGCCCTTTCTGGGCAGTTTTTAGGAATATTTGAAAGGTCATAGTGTACAGGTTATGAGTCCAAATGACATAAGGCCAAGTGATTTGAAAAGTACTCCAGGAGTACTAACTTTTGTTCCTTGGAGTCCCAACTCCAGAACTGAGTCAATTGACGGGAAATGGCCTCAAACATGGGTGTTTGCAAGTTTTCTGGGCAGACATGAATATTTTCTAAGTAAAAGTGCTGTTAGAAATTTTAGTGAACAATTATCTTTGAAAATTCGTAACTCATTCGTTATAAGGTCGTTTCTTGTGTTCTTTATATCCCCGAAATGGTGAGAAAGTGTACTAGCATATTTTCAACAGTTTGATACTTTTTAACAAGGTCTAGGGCTCGTTTTTGGTCCATAAAATTCGAGCATCAGCACTATATTTTTCTGAAAAGTATATATAGTTAGTGAAACTCATTTTTGGCATATCTTTTTCGTCGTAAGTCCGTTTTTAGTAATTCAAGCGGCCATGTTTTCGTCTTTGAATGTATTTTCTAGTTCTTGGGTCCAAAATTAGTCAATATCTACTGAGTTTACCACGTTTTGCAAATAAGGACAGTAGCAAAATATATTGTGTTAAAAATGGTTTTTCCTAGTTTATTCTTGTCCAAGTCCATCACCAAAAACATCAACTCATCCCTTAATCTACCATGCACCTTCCTAGGGTGCCATGGGTTCCCTAAGATCATTTTTCAACCATTTCTCCATAGGTTCACTAGTCATTCATTTTAAAGATAAAAATGATACAAAACATAAGTTTAGTGGTATAGATTTTACATGCATGTACATATACTATAAAAATACATGAACCTTGCAAGAAATTTGGTAAAATTTGTGAAAAGAAAATGATAGACTTACTTGGATGGTTAGGAAATTTTTAAGATAAAAATCCTACTAATCTATAGGTTTATATTTCAAAACCTTGTAATAGATTATGTCTAGTTCTTGTAAATGAGATTGTCTTTGAAAATTTTTGGTCTTCCCTTGGTGTTGGATTTGGAACGAGCACAAGACAAGAGCAAGAGAGAAAGAAAACTTTTCTTGATCAATTTTATTTCACCATGCAACTATGAGTAAAAATTAGGTGTAATGGGGTTTTTGTTGGTGAGATTAGGGACCAACATGTGTCCCTTGGACACATAAAAACCGGCCACCTCAAGGAGGTGGTGGGTTTGTCATCTTTTTGTGCACTATAATTTTTACGGGGTACCGTTTAGTGTATAGTTTTGATATTTTAGCGTTATCGGGTGCCGGGTTAATTAGAAATAAATTCTAACGAGACAAGACGGGATATAACAAAGTTGTAAAAATTATAAAAATATAATTTTTGTAAATATTGGGTGTTTTGATAGTTATTACTTTGTTGGTACAATTTTTGTTATATATAAGTACAAGTAATGGTTTAATATTTGGTAACTTACCAAAATATATAATATATAGTATAATAAACCTTAGTGGAAATATAACTAATATATAAATATATTAGTGCCCTAGTGGAATTTGTTTGGTGTATTGGTTAAAAACTATAATCATATGTTATTATTTATTTAAAGATAAATAAATAAGTGTGACTTGAAATTATATATTCTACGAGTGGGATAGAATGAAAATGATGTCGTGATGAAATGTAGACTAACTCTAGTCTATGAAATGTATGATGAATGATAATGTGACTTAACCTACCCAGTTTCATCAAATGAATATCCGTAAACCTAGTTTACGTGAAATGATGAATTGAAATCTGTGAATAGGAAAATGTCGAGACTTGGGAAAATGACCTGAAATTGAGAATTATGACAGCTCTTAGTATACGTACACATTCACAACTTTATTTACCGGTTATCAACATTACTCATGAAACCACATTTATCGACAAACAACATTATATCACCAAACTCATTTACTCATCATCTCATATATACATATATATTTCGTCAACTACCTCATATTTAACTAACAATTCACTTAGTTAGGTTATAACATTTTTCCATGTAACACGCATCGAATTTCAACATATACCACTTTACTTATCGTTACCCAATCTCGTATATAACTAACATTACCTCAATTCGTCACCAACTTCAAATTCAACACTAAACAATAATTCAACGGTATTAACAACAACAACATTTCAACACCAAATACTTACCTAATCCTTCGGCAATCAACAATTATTACCACAAAATTATAACTCCGAATCCAAACATAATTATGTCAACAAGGTAGTATCGAGAACACCAAGAAGTCACAAAAGAAGAACTAAACACTACTATAACCTCAAGAGCACATCAATAATCAACATGAGTTTCAGACTAGTCCAGGAATAAATCAAACATAACCAATTCACGGGTCTTATCCCACGACCTAAGTCCAAAACCAAACCAAACGGTACCATTTATCTAAATATAATCCCAGAAGCAACAACAAGAACAATAAGCAATGAGAACAATAACCTCAAGAATACCCAGAAATTACGAAGTCAAGAACCAAAAGCCCTTTTACCGTGAGCATAGGCTCACGGCCTGGTTCAGTCGAGATACAACACGACACAAAGACGATACCACCTTAAGTTTTTATCTTTCTTATTCATGAAAAACGTCTTTATTTAACATACACATTATAAACATCAAAACCCATTTCGAACAACCCAAAATAACATAAATAGTCACGAGTTTGACTCGTGACCGAATCAACTCGCACGCCAAAACACGTTTTCCTACCTTTTCTTCAACAAATCTGTAAAGTTTGGATGTTAAAATGATTGTGATGATGGTTCTTAAGTGGCGGCTGTGATTAAAAATGGTGATGGAGATGGATTCTCACGGCTGTGGAGTAAATAACGAGGTGGTGGTTGCAATTTTGGAGCGCGTGGGGTATACGAGGTGAAGGAGGGGATGAAGGTGAGTTGTTTTATAGTGGAGATGAGGTGGTGAGCGTGGCGGTGTGGTGGTGGGTGGTGCTTGCAGCCGGCGGCTGTGAGAAGAGAGAAAGAGAGAGATGTGAGATGAAAATGGGATGAAGATGATGATATGGAGAGAGGAGGTTTAGGGTTAGGGTTATATGACCCGAAAATTGCAATATAGTCCCTCTCTCTTCTATATTTTCATAAAGGGTGCCAAAATAAGAACTTACGGTGAAATTTTTAATAAACTCTCCCGAAAATAGACGCATTCATTCACAAAAAATACTAAACATCATCGACATAATTTTTAATCACCACCGTCCACTTTAAATACCTTTTTCCATTAAATTTGATAATAAACGCGTTTATAAAAATAAAACGTAGACGTTTCTCTTTAAATCCCGACTCTCACTTCCCGAGCTCATATTTATTATCAAAATCCTCAACATGCGTTTATATATATACGCCATCATTTTCAAATAGATATTTCCATAAAACGTGGCTATAAATACGCATCTATTTATTTCGCGTAATAAAACTTTATATATATCGTATTATTAGGTTTCCTAGTGCCAGAGTCGAAGTAGTGCCTAACTTAACGCAACAGGAATGGTCTAACGACATACTATTCCACACGAATAATCAACGATACGCATCACATACCACAAAATCAATCACCAATTCTCGTAATTTCTGAAAAACCGTTTCAATAATACTAACGATTCATTTTAATTATATTTCCGCATTTTAAATCCGGTTCTCAATTTTACCAGTTGTCACAGGATCCAATCACTGTGAGTGAACGTCTGGGTCCATTCAAAAAAAAATGGGGCTATTATTGGTTGTCTAGTTCAAACACAGAAAAGGGACCGTAACAGGATTAATATGTTGACTGCTCTAATCAATGACATCATTGATGGGATTCGTGAGTTGGAAGGCCAAGCTAAGCTTATGGAGGTTCATGAGCGAGCCTCCTCTGATGAAGATTAATCTATGATCAGGATGCATGTCTTTTGGGGTTATATTTTGGCACTCATATTGTATGTCTTGATATTAAGTTTGTAGTTATCTTTACTTATGTGTATGTAATTAGTACTTACATTTGTTTGTGAATGTATCATGGCTATTAATATTAATCTTTGTTGCTTTCTTTATTTTGTTCTTTGTTACTTTTGTTTTCTGTTATCTTATATGTATATATAAGATATTTGAATAAAGAAAAGGTTATGGTTTGTTGGTTGGTGTACACGGTTAGGAACATTAAGCCACATGTATGGCTAGGGTTTGCTGGGTTTTGGCGGTCCCTTTTTCCCCTTTTCCCGCCTATCCTATTGGGAACAATTCAACCACATCTCCAGCCTATTTAATACCTCGCTTGCATACCCTAACAACACACACAAACACATAATTAACCTTTAAAGAAACACAAACAACAATGGCAGCAAATGGATAGTTTACAAATGATGCTGAAGAATACGCCTTCGTCTTAAACAACCCATTGTTGTTTAACGCAGTCTTTAATGAATTCGGGTATGCACTCGTATCAGAATATGGTTCTTATAGTCAAGTTAACCCTTGGATGAGGACACAAATACTGAGCTGGGTGCACAGACAGGACTTTTACTGGGATGAGGTTTTTGGATTGACTAAGGTAGATGTAGATGAGGAGGAGGACAAGGTGGTGGCGCAGCCAAATGTTGTGGAGCAGCCGCAAAACGTGGAGGAGCAGCAGCATATTGTGGTGGAGGAGCAGCGAAATGTGGTGGAGGCGCAAGTTGGTAATGGTTTCGGGTTGGTGGATGATTTAAATTTGGAAAAAGGGATTAGTTATCTTGAAATTACCTTTCAACAACTCAAAGAAAGGAAGGAAATGAGGGAAACGAGGGAAAGGATGCAAAGGGAAGAAAGCATGGAAGAGAGCTCTGGTTCGAATGTTTTTGGTGTTTGAATATGCTTATTGTATTTCAATGTTTTGAGTATGCAATGAAGTAGGTAATGTTTGGTAAAAAAGGTTTGTTACTTTTGAACAATATCAATGGAAATTATTATGTTTAATTCGTTGTTTATATTTGATTTAGAATGTTTGATTTAAGCAAGTCATGATTTACATAATATGATTCACTAGTGTTTGATTGCTTACAGTATTCATTTGCAGATTGCATTCATATGAAAACTACCATTTCCAAATTGATAAAACCTTGACTGTATTTGCATTTGCGGATACTCTCATGGCATTTACCATTTGCATATTGACTTTCTAAAGTCAAACTAATGCTAATTCTTATGAGTGTATCCATGAATTTGACTTTTAAAAGTCAAACTGATTATTTAAGCCAACAACACCAATTGCTAAATGTGCACATGAAACAGCAAACTAAAACAAACCAAAATTGTATATACAAGAGACCAATTTCCATTACTACATATAAAAAACAATTGGTCGTTACATCATTTGGATCATGATCCTAACCAACAGACAACATCCTAGATAATATTACATAAACTCAAAGACACACACTCAAGCTAAACCAAAAAGACAACCACTAGACCTAACCTAAAAGTAGGAAAACAGCAAATGGCAACCAACTGAACATCAAATACATCATCATATAAACAGGATAGACCATACATTCCCTTCAAAAACCCAAAACGCCATACCTACCTAAGAACCCAACAAAAGATCTTACCCTACAAAAGAACACACCAAAGCATGACCTAATCATCATAAAAGTCCTTAATGGTCATATGACGCGTATTCTCAGTTAGACCTTCACGGATCTTAAACAAAATACCCCTCAACGCCTCCAACCTCCTTCGGTTCCTCACTTGTTTCTGGCGCAAACACTCGTACGTATTTCCAGCTGCTTCTTCTTCTTCATCATTCAGTGACAAAACCTCTGCNCTACAAAAGAACACACCAAAGCATGACCTAATCATCATAAAAGTCCTTAATGGTCATATGACGCGTATTCTCAGTTAGACCTTCACGGATCTTAAACAAAATACCCCTCAACGCCTCCAACCTCCTTCGGTTCCTCACTTGTTTCTGGCGCAAACACTCGTACGTATTTCCAGCTGCTTCTTCTTCTTCATCATTCAGTGACAAAACCTCTGCCATTCTCTGATCACCTATATCAATTTTCCTTTGCACCTCATTGCATTTCTCCCCTAGCTACCTAATGAAAGCTTCCTCTTCAGTGTGATCCTGAATGAATAAAAACTTGAAGCATTTGTTTAGTTTATCTGATCCAGAAGCTTCTTTCAATTCGTTGATAAGAGGAGTGACAGCAGCCATTGACTTGATTGATGGGTTAAAAAAAAGGACTTTTGCTTTAGAGGAGTTATTAGGACATAGCAATATATGGGAAAATGTAACCTATATAATACATCTAAAAAGGGTGCTATCATTGCAAAACTTAATTGTCGAATTAATTCACATAGTTGGTTTGCTTCCCCATGCAGAATTATGAATAACTTTTTTAAACTACATGTTCCAATGACAAATAAATTTTTTCTGCCTACAACATAGAGTTTAGTTAGCGTTTCAAATGTAACTAAAATTTATGCGAGCCATTACATTATGCGAAGCGTATACAACCTAAAAACTTTCTTAATTTACTCGACTTCGATTAGAGATAACAAAATCACGCCATTTACCAACAAGTTTATGTGAAAAATTGCATTATGATAAATATATAAATAGTTAAAATCATTTTGAGATTTTTACTTGACCTCAATTAAAGAGTAGTGAAATAACGCCATTATGATAAAGATATAAAAAGTTGCCCAATTTTCCCAAGTTGCCCAATTTGCATATGATTCTTGTACTTTTGAGCAACTTGCTCATAAAATGAAAAAAACATTAAAAAATTAAAAAGCTGTTCACGTCAACTTGCTACCATCAAAACACGTGTCTTGTACGATGGGCAACCAATGTTTTGGAAATCTTGTTATGTTTACACGTGTCCTTTTTATTGGGCAACCATATGTCTTTTGGGCAACTTTCAATTTTCACTTTATAGAAGAATCAAGTATGTAAAGTTTAAAAATTCAAATTGTTTACAAGTTTATTGATTTTATGACTATAATGCGATCGGGAAAAAGATGATTACAAATGTAACTGGATTTTTTTTATTAGCATTGTAATATATAGTTTTCTACCACTACAATGTGTGAAAAACAAAATGAGAGTTAAAAAGGTACATAATAATAAAAAAAACGGTGAGATAAATTTACAAGTAGAAAATAGTAATACTAACATCATAACAAAAATAAAATAGAAAATAGAGAAACAAAATCAATTTGCTTTCTCATTTCTATGTAGCACGTGACCACTAACCACTCAAGAGAGTGAGTGTCTTATCTTCATTTTAACCTTTCTTCATGCCCTTTCTCTTCCGTCAACTCTAATTTTTTCTGGCAAGATTTTGTTTTGCCGCCTCTTACGATTCAATCATCAATTATATTCAGATTTACAGACTTTATTTCATGTACTTGTATTTTTTTTAGATAATGTGGTGCTATAAACTTAACTATTATTTTTGCACATTGAAGGAATGTTCATAGAATATGCTTTATTAGCTACCATTGAAGGACGTTAACCATTACGAAGGACGAACCTCATTTATTTGGAATTCATAATATACAATTTGAACGTTTAAACGAGTAAAAACTAGCCTACGCTGAACTGAAACAAAGATTTAGAATTACACATGCATATTTTGTAAAATGTTGCTACTAAAAAAAGTTGACCCGAATGGATGCACCAAATATTATTTGCACACAATGTTCCAATTTATTTGTGCTTGGATATATATTTTTTTATTTAAATAATTATGTTTTATTTTTATTTGTTTTGCATGGGAAGTGTAACTAAACTATACACTGTTCCAGTTTGGTTTCGCAACATAAATTAATCTATTTTGGGCATTTAAGAGTGCTTCATTTACTACTCTTCTCCTATACGCTTCTTAAAAAACTTACTTAATTTACTTTGTTCAATAATCTCCTGCATCATGACGTCTAACATACCAATTTATGATCAAATCGCACAACAGATTGGGTCTAGGCGTTTCGACAAAGTCCTCCTTGCTCTGTTTGTTAGGGAGAGAGAGGCCAACAGGGGTGACGAGAAAGAGTATGACAGGATGATTGAGGAAATAGAGGTGCGTGTTGAGTACAGGCATGCTATCTCACTGGAGCTTGAAAAATTTGGATCCTATCAAATCATGAATGAACCCTTGCACCGTCTTAAGTTAGCACAGCATGAGGATTTGGATGAAATTGCCTTATTGACTAAAAGGCGCCAAGCAAGTTTGCGTCGTGCCACTGACAAGTCAAGGATTATCAAGAACCTCAGGATGTTTAAATAAGCAACGTTGTTAAGGTTTGGGTCTTTTGATAAGAATCATCTTTTGAAGGTAAATCGTCTTTTGTGGTGGAATATGTGTTACAAACGCTATGTAAGTCAAGTGTTGTTCTGGTTTGTGGGTATGTGTTTAAGTACTCGTGTTGATCATGTATTTGGGTTTTATGAACTTCTATCATGTCTAGAATGGACGAATCTGAATGTTATTAATTCAATTATGTTTAGTTATTATGTTGTTGCTCGTGTTTGGTTATGCTACTCTCCCTAATCTCATTTTTAAAAACTGAATATCTTATTGGTATTGAAACTGGTTATTGTACTACTTGTTTTNTTTGGGTTTTATGAACTTCTATCATGTCTAGAATGGACGAATCTGAATGTTATTAATTCAATTATGTTTAGTTATTATGTTGTTGCTCGTGTTTGGTTATGCTACTCTCCCTAATCTCATTTTTAAAAACTGAATATCTTATTGGTATTGAAACTGGTTATTGTACTACTTGTTTTGTCCTGTTAGTGGTTTTAACCCATTTAGAGACTTTCCATGAGTTGCAACACTGAATTGACTCTTCATGGTCAACATGTTTATTTTGCCCATTCGTTATACTATTTGTCTTATCATGTATATTGCCTTCTTTGACCCAAACTAGTTTTGGCCAACTATGTACAGTTTAAAAATCCAAAATTGTCAGGGTTGGATTGGTTTCTTCCATTCTTAGGATACACCTTATGAGTTTAATAGCACAATCAGTTACACGCTATCCTATATTGTTTGAAACAACTAATATTAACTTCAAACGTGTACATAAACTTAAATTCAAACGGGTAAAAAAGAGGGTATTTAAACATGAAAGTGACAACATGAAAATTAAATTAAACATTAAACCAAACATAATACAAGTTATGCATGAAAATAGTACCATAAAAGAGAGTTGCAAAAACATGAAAGTTATATAGCACTTGAACTGCTCTCACCCATCCGTGATTTGACCTTCCAACTCCTTAATCTGTAACGTATCCGAGGACCAATGGGTGAAACCAAACTCTCATCAAAGCTACAAACCCATTGGCAATCATCAGTCTCATTGACGAGTGTGAATGAAGAATTATTGGAATCATATAAAAAAACACGATATCCAAACCGTATTAGTATTTTGCCGTCATTTGACATCCAATAAGTTTGCCAGAATCTACCCCATCCATCATGATCTTCGGGATACATGATGGATAGTGAGTTTGTCCAAGAATCATCTTGCATCACCCAAATATCCGTCACAGCTTTTTGCACATAACTGGAAAGCACGCACAAACGATCTCCCAAAGACCCCCAAATCTAACCTCTTCTCACCTTCATCATATTCAGGATGTGAAACTTGACTATAAGTCTCCGTTAGTAAATCAAAGGAAACTATATTTGGCAAATTATTTGGAAGATAATCCAGCCAATGAATACATCCATTTAAAAACACACCATCTTCCAACAAATAAGCATCAGGAAAATCACTTACATTCTTCCATATTCCAGTCTTTAATGAGTAAACTTTCACTTTGTTGTTGGATTTACGTACTGCTACAACTTTGTAATCATCGGTATAACTGTCATATCCAAAACCGTACGCCACTTGATAATCACGCACAGGAGCAACAAAACCACCATATACCTTATTACATATTCTTGTAGTAGGGTTAGAAATAGATATACCTTCATGCTAAACAATGCATATTAATCCGATGGCAGAACCGACCAACTGAGCAAAGTCGTCAAAAATTAGTGGATAATGAATTGAGGTTTTGCTCATAGGATTAGCCAACAACAAATCATTAACACAACAAGTATTGAGAACATCATTCCTTTTGTAAAACTAGCACTTCTTTTTTAGAGCCAAATGAGATTTAACAAAAGTTTCATGGGTTATTAACTTGTACCAGTCTCTGCAAATAGACTTGCATATGAACAACGAGTCAACCGGGAGTAGCAATAGAATTTTGAAGATTATATCAGGCAATAGTGCAGGAACTTGGACATCCATTTTTTTTGTTTTTGGTTGTTAATCTATGTGTTTCGAGTTTTAGTTTCTATTGGATTTAGTTTTTTGTAATATTTCTTGGCTATATAGAAAATTAACTATTCTATGCACGTTCAGACCTCCACTAAACTGCCTATACAACTTCTCTCCGTTCAACTTCCACTATCCAAAACTGTTTTTAAACTTTTAAACTCTTCAACTGTTTTTCAACTTCCTCTAAACATTTAATTTGTATATTACTTATATTAGGTTACAACTTTAACAATAAAGTTAGATATTCTACAAGAGCAAATGGCGAAAAATAAATGCAAACGTCAAACTTTTCAATGAACAAGTCTCCCATAATTTGTATTTTACTTACCTTAGAGGTTGTATTACTCTTGAATATTATCTTTGACTCCTGGCTACAAAAACATATACATATGATGTGAAAATCAGTTATAAAAATAAAAATAAAGATATTAAAACCTCTGCCATTCTCTGATGACCTATATTAATTTTCCTTTGCACCTCATTGCATTTCTCCCCGACCCACCTAATGAAAGCTTCCTCTTCAGTGTGATCTTGAATGAATAAAAACTTGAAGCATTTGTTTAGTTTATCTGATCTAGAAGCTTCTTTCAATTCGTTGATATTGCTCGTGTTTGGTTATGCTACTCTCTCTAATCTTATTTTTAAAAACTCCATATCTTATTGGTATTAAAACTAGTTATTGTACTGCTTGTTTTAGATTGTTAGTGGTTTTAACCCATTTAGAGACTTTCCATGAGTTGCAACACTGAATTGACTCGTCATGGTCAACATGTTTTTTTTGCCCATTCGTTATACTATTTGTCTCATCAAATCCTCTTTCATAAAATAAAGGTTTTTGACTATTTGAGGAATAAGTATACGATGGTATTTTTACAATGACATTGTAAAACTAAAGTTATCGTGAACACAACCAAGATTCTATAAGCATCTGCAAAAACATGTCCAAGTATGGGTTTAACTCCGTATGTAACTTGTAAACATGATTGTGTGTGCGAGATAACAAAATTATTCAACCAAAAAAAATTAAAAAATAAACAGAAAACAACAACATTGTGACATTCAAACATACATCTGATTCATTAATATTACAACGTTATTGCATGTATTGAAAAGATTAACAAACAAAAGCCCCTAAACCACCATTCACCTAATCATACTCATCCAATATGGAAATGGCATGCTCCTTCTTTGATATAATAGCACGAACATCTTTCAGAATGGCCTTAAAGGACTCCAGCAAACGACGCTCCATTACTTGAACCTCACGCAGGGACTCATAGGCATCATCAGCCGCTTCTTCTTCATCAAAGTTTAGATCTAAAACCTCACGCATTCTCTCGGTGCGATTTTCAACATTTTAACGCAACTCATCACGTTGCTCACCCAACCACATAATCATTGCTTCATTTAGAGAAATTTCTTGACTGAAAAGGAATTTAAAACATGTGTGGAGCTTATCAGACCCACACATTTCTTCCAGTTCATTTAGAAAAGGTTTTGCAGACATGTGTAAGATATGGTGTTTTGATTATAAAAGATAAAATATAAAAGATAAAACAAACTAATGATAATAAAGAATCTAGAACTCCAAATTTAAAGACAAAAATATCTATAACTGCTCATAACAACTTACAAACACTTATCTATAACTGCGCATCACTGGTTATAAACATCTTTAAAATTACATGATGTAAAACCCTCAAAATAGAGAATTGCGGAAGCATACATGTTTGGGTGCTACTAAAATGGTATCACAACACAAAGTACAAAGAACGGTTTTAACTCAACCGTTTAAAAGAAATCTCTATATTCAAAAGTATTTCTGTTTACAGCGTTGATGAGTGCTCAAACACTCATCATTTTTGGTCAAATCTGAAACGCAAAACATCTGAAAACACGCAAAAATGCATCAAAATGATGAAAATACCCAAGGATCGTGTTTTATGTGTCTTTAATGCAAAATGTTCAAAAACAGATGAAAAATGTACAAAGTTTGCAGATTTGGCAGTTTCAGTCCCCTAACTTTCTAAGTTTGGCAAAAATAGTCCCTGGAGTTTAAAAATGTGGAGTTTTATCATTCAAGGTCCTTGAAATGTTTTAAGTTGTCAAAAATGGTCCTTGAATGAATTTTTGGGCAATTGGCAAAACAGGTCCCTGAACTTTGGGAAATTTACAAAAATGGTCCTTGGGGTTTTTAAAGTGCAAAAGTGGAATTTTTGGTCTTTGGTCTATCAAAGTTGGCAAGTTTGGTCCTCATGGTTACTTTGGAAAATGCGCAATTTCAGTCCTTGAGGTTTGGTCAAATTACAAAAGTGGTCCTTGTGATTATAACCTAAAACAAACGGACCCTTTATCTTTTATAACCCAAAAACCAAACCAAACAAACCCATAACAAACCAAGCCCACCTTATAACTCCCTTGGCCCAATTCCTTCACCCCTGGCCCAAACCCAAAAACATAACTCCCCCGTTTTATATACTCTCCCCCCTCAGTCAAACCCCATGGTCAAACTTTCCATCTCCCTCCCAACATAAACCCACAAAACCAGGGTACTTTCTCACCCTCCCCACTCCTCCACATGCTACCCCCACCTCCATAGCCACCTTAGTGTCTTTCCCACCTTCCCCAACATTTAATGCTCCACCTAATCCACTAAAATGGTTCCTAATTATTTATAAAGAATTTTGGCGCCAAAATCAGTTAATGGTGGAGATTAAGTATCAAGCATCCAACGGTTGAAAAGGCAAGTGGGAAAGGTTCAGAGGGTCACACAAACCCTAATGGAGTTATATATAAAGAAAGAGATGGAGCATAGTTATCTATCTAATATAACTTAGTGTAATTTAGCTCGTTAGGTTAATTTTCTCAAGTTCATTGTAATTTAAAGCTTTTCAGTATTGTTTCTAGTGTTTTCAGTGTAATGTGAATCTTTTTCATTAATCAATTTCAAGTTTAAGTTACAATTCCAAGCTTTGCCATTTTCACTTGAAAATTACATTTGTAGTTTAGTGTGATTGTTAACTATGTTCTTGGACTCTTAGGTACACATAAGCTCCTAGATAGCTTATCAAAGCTATTAGAAACCTTAAAATCCAGTCTAGGTTCAAAAGATCAAAAATACCAAAAATCAAGAAAAAATAAAGAAAAATAAACAGTTGCAGGTTTATGAAGAAGATGGCTGTAGCATGGTAAATTGTGGATGGCCATGGGTTAGTGGTTCTGTGGAGAGCCTATAGGAATGTTCTTTGGTCCTTGTTCATTGGTTTTTGGCTTGGTGGCAGTTTGTAAGCTTTTCACTCATTTTAACTTTTAACTGTAGAATTGCTCATTAGTATCACTTGGTGTCTAATAAATGACACACTTTTTTCCTCATATCATCATTGAGCAAAAGACCTCGTGCCAAAAACTCTCTTTAGCAGCTGCCACTAAAGAGCCCCAGATTTCAAAAGATTTTGAAAAGAGGTAGTAATTTTTTTAAATATCGTTATTATGTTATATGATTTAAGCACTATTGCACCTAAGATCAGTCTTAATTCTCTTTTTCAGTCCGGATGAGGCTTCTAAAGATCTGAAATCACCGTCCAATCTTACAGTTGATTGTCTCTCTAAACTAGTAAGAAGTGTTACTGTTCCTATATAGCCTCACCAATCATTGAATTATAGCCAACAATATCGAGTTTAATAAGGAGATTGGTTCAGGCACTGAGGAGGAAGTCGAATTACGATCTTGCTCTATATATACAGTGGAAGAGTCGAGCGATTTCATGCAAATAAGAACCTGGAAATAGGTTGTTTTGTTAATTTATTGTGAGTACTATATTTTAGTTTTGTTGGTTGTGCTACTGAAACTAAACATTAGTTTTCAGGTGTTGAGCGTGGAATTGGATATTTGGTTATGGACATACGGCATTTGACATCCTTCTATTTGGTTATGTTGTATATTAATTACTGAGCTAGGTTTCATTGCTGCTAGCTATAGCCACCGTTGATGCAAGACACACGAGGGTTCAATAATCTAAAGTAGATAAGCAGTTTCGACAATGTTTGAGGGTTTTTTCTTTGTGGATTGCTTATCTGAAATTTCATTGCTCATGCCATTATCACTGCCACAAAGAACTCAAATCCCGCTCAAGTAATTTTCTTCCAAAGGTGTGTTACTAATGCAATCCCAGCTTTTGTTCTTGTGTGTCTTATTTCTGATAATATATATATATATATATATATATATATATATATATATATATATATATAT
>LBNU01026885.1:5478-15881 GCA_014162995.1 Artemisia annua | reverse complement strand
TATATATATATCTATATATATATATGTATATATATGTATGTATATATATGTATGTATATATATATATATGTATATATATATATATATATATATATATTTTAAATAATTATGTTTTATTTTTATTTTTGTTTTGCATGGGAAGTGTAACTAAACTATACATTGTTCCAGTTTGGTTTCTCAACATAAATTAATCTATTTTGGGCATTTAAGAGTGCTTCATTTACTACGCTTCTTTAAAAACTTACTTAATTTTCTTTGTTCAATAATCTCCTGCATCATGGCGTCTAACATACCAATTTATGATCAAATCGCACAACAGATTGGGTCTAGGCGTTTTGATAAAGTCCTCCTTGCTCTGTTTGTTAGGGGGAGAGAGGCCAACAGGGGTGACGAGAAAGAGTATGACTGGATGATTGAGGAAATAGAGGTGCGTGTTGAGTACAGGCATGCTATCTTACTAGAGCTTGAAAAATTTGGATCCTATCAAATCATGAATGAACCCTTGCACCGTCCTAAGTTAGCACAACAGGAGGATTTGGATGAAATTGCCTTATTGACTAAAAGGCGCCAAGCAAGTTTGCGTCGTGCCACTGACAAGTCAAGGATTATCAATAACCTCAGGATGTTTAAATAAGCAACATTGTTAAGGTTTGGGTCTTTTGTTAAGAATCATCTTTTGAAGGTAAATCGTCTTTTGTGGTGGAATATGTTTTACAAACGCTATGTAAGTCAAGTGTTGTTCTGGTTTGTGGGTATGTGTTTAAGTAGTCGTGTTGATCGTGTATTTGGGTTTTATGAACTTCTATCATGTCTAGAATGGATCAATCTGAATGTTATTAATGCAATTATGTCTAGTTATTATGTTGTTGCTCGTGTTTGGATATGCTACTCTCCCTGATCTCATTTTTAAAAACTGCATATCTTATTGGTATTAAAACTGGTTATTGTACTGCTTGTTTTATCTTGTTAGTGGTTTTAACCCATTTAGAGACTTTCCATGAGTTGCAACACTGAATTGACTCTTCATTGTCAACATGTTTTTTTGCCCATTCGTTATACTATTTGTCTTATCATTTTTATTGCCTTCTTTGACCCAAACTAGTTTTGGCCAACTATGTACAGTTTAAAAATCCAAAATTGTCAGGGTTGGATTGGTTTCTTCCATTCTTAGGATACACCTTATGAGTTTAACAGCACAATCAGTTACACGCTATCCTATATTGTTTGAAACAACTAATATTAACTTCAAACGTGTGCATAAACTTAAATTCAAACGGGTAAAAAAGAGGGTATTTAAACATGAAAGTGACAACATGAAAATTAAATTAAACATTGAACCAAACATAATACAACTTATGTATGAAAATAGTATCATAAAAGAGAGTTGCAAAAACATGAAAGTTATATAGCACTTGAACTGCTCTCACCCATCCGTGACTTGACCTTCCAACTCCTTAACCTGTAACGTATCCCAGGACCAATGGGTGAAACCAAACTCTCATCAAAGCTACAAATCCATTGGCAATCATCAGTCTCATTGACGAGTGTGAATGAAGAATTATTGGAATCATATTAAAAAAACACGATATCCAAACCGTATTAGTATTTTGCCGTCATTTGACATCCAATAAGTTTGCCAGAATCTACCCCATCCATCATGATCTTCGGGATACATGATGGATAGTGAGTTTGTCCAAGAATCATCTTGCATCACCCAAATATCCGTCATAGCTTTTTGCGCATAACTGGAAATCACGCACAAACGATCTCCCAAGACCCCCAAATCTAACCTCTTCTCACCTTCATCATATTGAGGATGTGAAACTTGACTATAAGTCTCCGTTAGTAAATCAAAGGAAACTATATTTGGCAAATTATTTGGAAGATAATCTAGCCAATGAATACATCCATTTAAAAACACACCATCTTCCAACAAATAAGCATCAGGAAAATCACTTACTTTCTTCCATATTCCAGTCTTTAATGAGTAAACTTTCACTTTGTTGTTGGATTTACATACTGCTACAACTTTGTAATCATCGGTATAACTGTCATATCCAAAACCGTACGCCACCTGATAATCACGCACAGGAGCAACAAAACCACCATATACCCTATTACATATTCTTGTAGTAGGGTTATAAATAGATATACCTTCATGCTGAACAATGCATATTAATCCGTTGGCAGAACCGACCAACCGAGCAAAGTCGTCAACAATTAGTGGATAATGAATTGAGGTTTTGCTCATAGGATTAGCCAACAACAGATCATTAACACAACAAGTATTGAGAACATCATTCCTTTTGTAAAACAAGCACTTCTTTTTTCGAGCGAAATGAGATTTAACAAAAGTTTCATGGGTTATTAACTTGTACCAGTCTCTGCAAACAGACTTGCATCTGAACAACGAGTCAACCGGGAGTAGCAATAGAATTTTGAAGATTATATCAGGCAATAGTGCAGGAACTTGGACGTCCATTTTTTTGTTTTTGGTTGTTAATCTATGTGTTTCGAGTTTGAGTTTCTGTTGGATTTAGTTTTTTGTAATATTTCTTGGTTATATACAAAATTAACTGTTCTATGCACGTTCAGACCTCCACTAAACTGCCTATACAACTTCTCTTCGTTCAACTTCCACTATCCAAAACTGTGTTTAAACTTTTAAACTCTTCAACTGTTTTTCAACTTCCTCTAAACATTTAATTTGTATATTACTTATATTAGGTTACAACTTTAACAATAAAGTTAGATATTCTACAACAGTAAACGGAGAAAAATAAATGCAAACGTCCAACTTTTCAATGAACACCTATATCAATTTTCCTTTGCACCTCATTGCATTTCTCCCCGACCCACCTAATGAAAGCTTCCTCTTCAGTGTGATCTTGAATGAATAAAAACTTTAAGCATTTGTTTAGTTTATCTGATCCAGAAGCTTCTTTCAATTCGTTGATATTGCTCGTGTTTGGTTATGCTACTCTCTCTAATATCATTTTTAAAATCTGCATATCTTATTGGTATTAAAACTGGTTATTGTATTGCTTGTTTTATATTGTTAGTGGTTTTAACCCATTTAGAGACTTTCCATGAGTTGCAACACTGAATTGACTCTTCATGGTCAACATGTTTTTTTTGACCATTCGTTATACTATTTGTCTCATCAAATCCTCTTTCATAAAATAAAGGTTTTTGACTATTTGAAGAATTAGTATACGATGGTATTTTTACAATGACATTCTAAAACTAAAGTTAACGTGAACGCAACCAAGATTCTATCAGCATCAGCAAAAACATGTCCAAGTATGGGTTTAACTCCGTATGTAACTTGTTAACATGATTGTTTGTGCGAGATAACAAAATTATTCAACCAAAAAAAATTAAAAAATAAACAGAAAACAACAACATTGTGACATTCAAACATACATCTGATTCATTAATATTACAACGCTATTACATTCACCTAATCATACTCATCCATGATGGCAATCGCATGCTCCTTCTTTGATATAAGAGCACGAACATCTTTCAGAATGGCCTTAAAGGACTCCAGCAAACGACGCTTCATTACTTGAACCTCACGCAGGGACTCATAGGCATCATCATCCGCTTCTTCTTCATCAAAGTTAAGATCTAAAACCTCACGCATTCGCTCGGTGCGATTTTCAACATTTTTACGCAACTCATCACGTTGCTCACCCAACCACATGATCATCGCTTCATTTAGACAAATTTCTTGACTGAAAAGGAATTTAAAACATGTGTGGAGCTTATCAGACCCACACATTTCTTCCAGTTCATTTAGATGCATGTTTTTATGAACATGTATGTTTATTAACATTAAATCTAACATCCGACCCATACAACATATAAGCAAAATAAACTAAATAACCGTAGCGTAACCCAAAAAGAATATCATATCTCCATTCCATGTTCATAATTCAGATTCTAATTCCATGTTCACATCTTACTAAAACATAAAATCAAATTCAGTTCCTAAACCCAAAAGGTAAATCCCCAAAAAAACCATAAGACATATTGTTTTATGCTAAACAAACAAAACAAGTGAAACGACTAATATATTCTTATGATGCACGTCGAGCTTGTCTTGTTTTCACAGAAACTTTTGAAGCTTGCTTCTTTGCCAAATCCGCCGCAATCTTGTCCTTGTGTACGTTGCATTCAGCATGTAGTAGTCGCGTAGTGTATTTTACCCTCAGCTTGCTTAACTGAGTTTCTTGCTTGTTACTCGCAGCTGCGAGTCCACACCCCCTCCTACTCATTTGGCCTCCCATGTAGCGCATCACAAGTACACCACAATCGTTTGGCATGCTATTAGTCTGCCAAACAAATTCTGGTTGTACAACATCAGCATTCTCAATGGCCTATGCATTCACATGACTAACTGATCGCATGTATTTGGCAACATACTGGATCTGCATTCATGAATGTTAAAATTAACTATACCATAATTTATATGTCTATCATAAATTTAAAATGTCCACATATCAATACAGTTACTCATAAAATGTACATACCAGTATCGCACCGGCCCTCATTACACTTGTACTTGTCACAATAAACCTTTTACTTCTTATTTCTCACCCTTTTGTTATCAATAATAGTCACATTCGGATATTTCAGATTCAAGTACAACACAAACTTGTGTTCTCCATTACTAATGGGCATGAAAGCCTGCATTTTTTGAATATAGACCAAAATAACACATCACACAAATGTTTTATCAAAAACAATGTATTCAAAAAGTTTCCTAAGTATTCTACATTCCAATGCCTTATTCCGGTTAGAATAATCCTAAAACATTCATGTCTATAATTTACACACCCTAAAACACACATATCCTTAACACATACGAATTCAATCCTATTTTCTTTAATCATACGAAGAACATAGGGTATTCGATTCAATATCCCAGTTAATAATACAACTAACGTTATTAAAGTTTACAACTTACAATGTCTACATCTTTAAGCATCTAGTGCTTCCCGTCTCGTACGCAAAAAAGAACCTGAATAAATTAGTTAAACATTAACCAAGAAACTAATGTTTGAATAAAATAAAATTTGATTAAAACAAATTGAACAAAACTTTGATAACAAAAACAACTATATGATAAACATGTTAAAAGGGTAACCGGTGTAGATAAAAGAAATTGGGAATAATACATTGTTCCCGTCATGATCATGTTCCACATCCTCGAAATCAATCGGCCGCTGAGATAAGACAATTACTCGATCATTCTGGTTTTGATTATCGTTAATGTCTGCATCTTGTTCTTGAACAATGTTTTCCATGCTTAATCTTGCGTAATATAAAAACAATTGTGTGTTTAATATGATGTTTAAATTGATTTAGGGTTTGTTGATATGAATGAAAAAGAGGAACTGGAAAAAAAAATAATAAAACGTATTCTTGATCTATATCTGGAAGAAAAATTAATGAAAATTAAACCGAATGTTATCCATGTTTGTAGCATAATTTGAATTTGAATAAAATCAGGTTTAATGAAATATATCGTATATTACTTTAATGCCCCTATGATATTAGCTAAATAAAATAAAATGAAATCAATTTACTAAATTTTGATTGGACAATATTGGTTTTCGCAGTTCTCGCAGATAAAGTGGTTCTTGTAAGAAAGTTTCACTATATATATATATATATATATATATATATATATATATATATATATATATATATATATACTAGCTTTCAAAGCCCGCCCAATGGGCGGGCATGACTTATAAATTTCGTTGGAGTATTTTTGTATACCGAACGAAGGGTAGTAAAATTATGTTTTGAAACATAGATAATAACCGAAGGAACTTTAATTTGAATTTAAGCAGTTCAATGTTATTTAATATATGAATATCGTTGTAAATAATAAGGTAACAAAAAATAAGATATAAACATATCAATTTTTTTATTAAATGCATTAAAAACGAAAAATATAAACGGTATCGAATATGAGAGAGAAAAAATGTTTCAAAGTGGTACGCCCGATGGCCGAGCAAGCCTTATGAATAAACATACAAATTTTTTTATTGAATGCATTAAGAAGAAAGTATCAAAGCGTAGCCCGCCCGATGGCCGAGCAAGCCTTATGAATAAACATACCAAGTTATTTATTGATTGCTTTAAGGATGAAAAAAAGCGAATTTTTATATAATATGAGAAATAAAAGTTAGAAAGTGGTACGCAAGAACAAAGTATGCAACGCAATAAACTTAAATATGAAATAAAGCTTCTTTGTAAACAAAGTTTGTATCCAACGGTCGAGATAGCCGTTTGTTTCTTTTCTTTATATAACAATGACCTTTTTTTTAAGTAATATAAGCTTTTGCTATACGGGGTCTTCATAAAGAACAGAAGATCACAACATTAATATTATCACAAAATATCAAATTATGCATCAGGAAGAATGATAATCAATAGCTGTTGAGGGCTATAAAAGAATCGGGGAGTTGTTTCACGTTGTTGATCATGTACAGGAAATAGAACTTTCAATGTAATTCATATACAAAGTTACAAACAGTAATTTATGGTTCTCCTAATTTGTGAGGTAACTATTAGAAAAGCCACCATTGTCACATGAGAGCTACCAACAAATGAATAAACATATATTTTAGCAAAAGTTGACAAATGTAGGACCTTGGATACAACTTATTTCACAACTTATTCAAGCTTATTCTAGAGAGAGAGTAGAGAGAGAGAGAGTGGAGACTTCATGTAAAAGATAAGAACTATGTGTGTGTATTGGATGATGAAGCCCAACCTCAATAATGAGGCTTACAATACAATATAAGGAACTAGGATATTAGTTTTAGGCTTTTACATGTTTAGCCCTTGAACTTCCTAGTTTATTCTAACTTCTTTTTACAAAAACAAAAATCTGCCCAAAGTGTACTAGTTTTCGAGAAACTTAAACCCCAATCTTTCGAGATCTTTGTAATTTGATCCAAAGGTGTTTCCGTTGCTTACTCAGTGCTTTTCTCTCTTCTATAAGAAAGAAAACACTTCGACTCATTGGATATTATCGAGCTAGTATAATGTAGGACCTTGGTAACAACCTAAATCACGACCTTCTTCATCAAATCTAGAGAGAGAAAGAGAGATGTATAGAGAGAAAGTTGGGAGGATCAAGTGTGTGAAATAAGAACTATGTGTTTATTACAAATGATCAACCAACCTTCAAATGAAGGTTTACACATCTTAATAAAGGGCTAGGCATATTAGCTTTCATGCCTTTACAAGTTTAGCCCTTGTAGTTCTAACATACTAATAAACATGAACAAACAACTTTGAAATACTTTCTTACGCAACCTATTACATGATTTTAGATTATAATGACCGACACTTCATAATATAAAAATACGATGCTAACAATCTCCCCCTAAGTGTTGGTCATTGAAGGTTGCGTGACGTCTTCGTCTTTATCTTTAAACTTTAACATTCTTTGCTCTTGACGTCTTTAGAAAACATTAGATAAGTCATTGTTCAACGTTCATCGTTCTTTGTTCCTTCATGCTTTGTGATCTTCGTATGATGACTTTTCTTTGTTCTTTGTTGTTGTGGTTATTCATCTGCATTTTGTCACAGCTTCGTCTTTGTAGGTTGAACGCCTTTCCAACATGCTCATACATCTTTAGTCTTTGCCATACGTACATTTGTTATCGTTGTTCTTTCACTTTGATCTTTGTCACTTAACTTTGTAGATTCTTCTTTTTGGCGTAGAATCTTTCTTTGGCTGTTTCTTTCCTTTGATCTTAGTGAGAACTTTTCATTGACTTTGAGATGTATGTATGAGCATGTGGAAACTCGTGTGGTGGTTGTACCTGCATAAAACAGTTAGCAATAAAACATCCGGTACTTACAGGTTTGGAATTAGAGATCGTCATCAGCATATTGTGAAGACTTTCTCCAACCCTTACCATGGCCGTTCCTAATCGGATACCCTCGAAAGAGCTTACACAGANGCTTTCACTGACGTACCGGAGTACCCCAATGATTAGGTGAGTCGATAGAGATCACCCTACGACTGTAGACGTTACCGGTACTTACAGGTTTGAAATTAGAATTTGTCAACAACATAGTGTGAAGACTCCTTCTAACCCTTACCATGGCCGTTCCTAACCGGATACTCTCTAAGGAGCTTACACAGGCATACATACGTACACCCACGGATAGGTGAGTCACTGGAGATCACCCCGCGACTGAAGACCGTTTCCGTTCAATCATTCGAGAATTATCTAAGTAAATCCCTCATGAACGTTCAAGGCAGATTGCTAAGACCTGCGTAGGACTCTAAAGTTTACATCTGGCGTCCATTGATATAGACAACCAATGTAATAATATCGTGTATTCCTATGAGATCTTTTGATGAATCTCTTGGTTCTAGACTCAATAAGTGCACATTTGGTTTCTTATACGGAGATTGGGCAGGGTCTCCTTATCATCCATCTCTAAGAGAAGGTAGATAAATTATGCTGGTTCCCCGTGTGAATGAAACAAGTATCTTTTGAGAGATACCCGAGTGGCTAGAAGGTTTAAGTGCAGTGCGTCACTGGGTCCATGACGTCTTATCTTCAATACCGATGTCACCTTGGTAACAATCAGTAGCATATGAATTGAACCCGGTGTCTGACCTATGGTTGAATATATGGAGGGCTCATTTCTTTTCACCCTTTCTCATTTCATTTCTTTTTAATTCTTCAACCCCTTCTTTCCCTTTCATTCTTTACTCCTTGGGTAGATCCCTCCGGTTCTGGCGGATCACAGGACGGTTTTTCCTAACCTTAGTCACCTTATAACTCCATGACTATCCTATTGTTGCCATAAACCATTTGCTTGAAAATCTCTCAAAGTGTTTATGATCATAAAACACATTTTTGTTAACACATTGAGAGTTTTGCACTTTTGAAATACTCCCCCTTCACATGTGCTCATGATATGTTAAGATAAATTTGCACATGTTGGGTAGAGTTGGCACTTTTTGAATTGATCCACTCTTAATAGACATATACCCGAGGGACACGTTTACGTTGCTTAGTTAAAGGGATCCATTATCAGCTTTTAGGTGACAACTAGCCCTAATAACTAACTTGATGTTGTTAACATTCCTAAAAAGGAAGTTAGACCCGTCATGGTAAACATCTAATTAAGAGTTTCTCGAAATGGTACTTTTCTACTTGGATAAATCCTTTCGAATACTCACATTTTGTTTCGTCAATTCGAGAGTCAATTCTGAGTCTTTTTTGAGTCAAGTACAAGACCTTTAAGTCTTAACTGACGAGCTCGAGATTCTTCCAAAACTTTTGAACATTTTAGATCACATTTAATCACGTCTTCTCCCCCTCAAAAATAGCATATCATGATATTTTTGATATCAACTGATTAAATAAAAGCATTTGGAGAGAAAGACGGACTTTTTCGCATGAAATTGGAACATTTTTCTTTTTGATTTTTATACTCCCCCTCAAAGAAATCGTATTGTTTAAACATAAAGTTTAAAATCAATTTTAAGGGTTTTAGAGGGAGTTTTTCCTTTGAAATACGAGTCGTGTACTGAAATGTACACAAGTCATTTTGTTTTTAGGATAAGTGCCTAAAGAGTTTTAAAACCTTTGATTGATTAAGCACTTTCCTTTCTTTTGAAGTCCGGGTTTCGTACTAAATTATACGAGAGCCATCATAAAAAGAATTTTTGAGGAACGACATGTTTTAGAAAACATTTTAATGACCTCTCGCTCAAGCATATGTACATATCCGTGTCATTTTTGAAAGGCATTTCTAGAAACGTACATAATATCGATTATACGAGAGACATGTCGTGAGAAGAATATTTTTGGATTTTTGAATTTTATATTGTTTTTGGATTTTTGAAATATTCTATTTTTTTATTTTGTTTTTGTTGGTTTTTCAAATTTTGTATTTTCTTTTTTCAAAAATATTTACAGCGAAGCGGTTTTGAAAATGTATTTCAAGAAGTTTCGAGAAGACGTTCTAACTCCTCAGGGGTTAGGCTTCGCATGCCAATTCGTCGAACTAATTCTTCAAACCTTTCTTTTGGAAGGGCTTTAGTAAATAGATCGGCAAGTTGGTAATCCGTCTTCACGAAATGAATTTCAACAGTACCCTCTTCGACGTGCTCTTTGATGAAGTGGTAGCGGACTCTAATATGCTTCGTCTTAGAGTGATGCACGGGGTTGCTCGAGATGGCTATGGCACTTTTCGAGTCACAATACATAGGTATGCGGTCGAAATGAAAACCATAATCTGTGAGCTGTGTCCGCATCCATAGAACTTGGGCACAACACGCAGATAGAGACACATACTCGGCTTCCGCGGTTGACAGTGTGGTGCAATCCTGTTTCTTACATGAC
>LBNU01026884.1:15384-32389 GCA_014162995.1 Artemisia annua | reverse complement strand
TGACACTAAGTATTACTATTGCCATGAAGTCCCCACATCATGAATCGTTAATCACTTGCGAGTGAGCGCGAATATTGTGAATAGATCTATTGGGATTAAACTCCCCCGTCCGGGTAGGACGCACTATATTTGAGGTCTCTAGGTGCTTGGCAAGGCACCTACCGGGGCAAATTTACATACATATTTCTTAAGGCGTCGATGTCATGAGCTTAGTGTAATAATATGTTTTATGGGCGTATAACAACGTAGCCCATCGTTTCTTAAACTGATATATTGTGATCAACTGGTTATTTAATTAAACTCTATGGATTCACTCAACCTTTGTGTTGACTTTTTCGCATGTTTTATCTCAGGTCTCTTTTAGCTGGCATGTGAAGGAGCACGGATATTTTTGAAGACAATGCATCATTATCATTCGATAAAACTTTTAAACTTTTATGTTATCACTTAAACTTGCGGGACCTCTTTGTTAAACTCTGATGTTTTATATTAATCGAATGATAAACTATTTCAAAATGTCTCATTTAGAGTCGTTTTCTGTAACTTGTACTGTGTGCTAATAAGTAATACCCCAGTGACACTATCTTCCACTGCGATAATTTTGGGGGTGTTACACGTAATCACAAAAACTAGGATACCCTTCAAATTCATCGTAATCTCTAGTGTGTATAACGTTAATACTAGGGTTATCCATAATTTTACTTTTATTGGATTCATCATCTTCCATAAATCTATCATTGAATTCTAATGGCGTTTTAAGATCATTTAATTCAATATAATCTCCATCATAGCATTCAAGTGATTTGTTTCGCACTAAGATTTCTCCCATAAATCTAGCTTCTAGGTCGAGGTCTATATCTTCTCTTAATCCTAGCACATAAACGCCTCTAATTATGCTATTAACCGGATTTTCACATTTATAGACTAGTTTGTCGTTCCCTACTTTCAATGATATTTTTCTTTTAAACACATTAATCTTAGCATGGGCCGTAGACAAGAAAGGTCGTCCAAGGATTAAGGGAATCTTAACATCCTCGGGCATATCTAGTATTATAAAGTCTACGGGGAACACAAATCTCGACCCTAACTAGCACGTTTTCAGCAATCCCCTCAGGTGGTTTTACAGTTTTATCAACCAATTCAATAAGCAACTTAGTTGGTGCTAATTTTCCTAGTCCTAGGGTAGTGAATGTCTTAAGGGGCATAACACTAACACTTGCTCCTAAGTCAGCTAATGCATTATTGAAAGACATGTTATTAATTGAACAAGGTAAAGTAAAACTTCCTGGGTCTTTTTCTTTATGAAGCAAGGCATGTAGATCGGTTGCAGAGCTCTCTTCTTTCATTGCAGCCTTAATCTCCTCTTCAATTCTTGACTTCTCCTTGAGTAGCCTCCTTATGCTGATTGAAGAGTTAAAGAAATATTGGGGCTTCAAAACATCACCATTCTTCAATCGTCCAGGAAAAGGTATGTTAGGCATGACTTCTTCGGTAGTTGTTATGGCTTTGACATGATCTCTTGGATTAGTTTCAGTTGAGCTAGGTAGACTTCCAATTCCCCTTTCTTAAAGAACCTTGCCCATCTAACCGATTTGTTGCTCTAAGTTTTTGATCAAAGCAGTGTTCTCTTCATGTCTTTTAGCAGCATCAGCCATAATTTGCTTCAAAGTATCATCCAAAGTTTGCCTTCTCTCTTGATATGTGGGATTTCCATTGTACTTTTGATAGTATCCTGGAACAGCTTCCCTAAACTTTCCTGAACTTCTTCAAAGGTTTTAATTTCATTCTTTGTAGGGCAATCCTTGGTGTAGTGAGGTCCTTGGCATTTTTCACATCCAACTTGGGCAGCATATGCTTGTTCATCTCTTTTCTTCATATCTCTACTAATCTTGTCTAATTGAGCTTGTATAGCAGCAAACCCGTCAGAATTAGTGCTGCTTCTAAATCTATTAGACGTTCCATTGTGCCATTTTTGAGAATGATCAGTAGCTTCTTGGATGGCTTTCCTAGCATTTGCTGCACTTATTTGTGGTAAAGCTCCATTTGCATCCAAGATTTGTCTAGTAGGCACGTCCAATCCTTGATAAAACAATATTACCTCCTGCATTGTGGTTAGATAGTGTTGAGGACATTTTACCAACAAGTCTTTGAAACACTCCCAAGCCTGATAGAGAGTTTCATCGGGCTCTTACTTAAAATTGTTGATAGCCTCCATCTTTTTAGCGGTTTTAGCAGGTGGAAAATATCTTTTGAGGAATTTGCTCTTCAGTTCATCCCATGTAGTGATTGAACCTGCTGGTTCTTTCCTTAGCCACTTATTAGCAGCTCCTTTTAGTGAAATTGGGAAGATCCGAAGCATAAGTTGATCATCAGAGACTCCTTCTGTAGTGAATAAATCTGCAATCTCTAGGACTTTTTCCACATGTTCATTAGCATCCTCATTTTCTGTCCCACTGAAAGCATTTTCTCTTAATTCCTTGAGAAACTGGCCCTTCAACTCAAACTTTGACTTGTCATCAAACTTTGGTCGAGCAACTCCTGAACTGTAGTCGGATCGGGTTTTGTTCATGTATTCCTGCATAGTAGTGTTTTCCGTCATTTTTTCGTTTCTACTTCCTCCTTTTCTTGCTCAGACTAATAATCAAGCTCTAATGAACTTGAAAGGTTAAAGCTTGTTGTGTTAAAAAGCTTTTTAAGTGAATGAAAAGCTCGCACAGGTTCTTCGTAAGGTTTAATTAGGTTCTTAGTTGAACCCCTGGTCATGCACTACCTGGAATCATCACAAAAGCATCAGTAGGGTATGTTCAAGAAAGTGGAATATCATAAAATTAATAACGAAAACGGAATACGAAAAATAAAGTTGTTGATATCTGCAGACGATGCGCCGTATCCTGGAAAAAGGATACACAGTATCTTATAACGTTAAAATTAAAATCAGACTTTTAATCAGAAGATAGATACGCCGCTTTTTAAATTTGAATGCGCCGTATCTGTTAAACATAAAAAATCAGTTATACTTATAAAAATTAAATGCGCCGTATAAGCAGAAACTAATGCGCCGTATTTTTGTTACATTTCAAAATACAAGATTTTTGATTCAGTAAATGTGCCGTATCGATAGAAATCGATGCATCGCTTCTGTTTAAATAATTCGAAAACTATTTTTAATTTAAATATATAATACGCCGTATCTGCAAAAACAGACGCGTCGTATGGCGTTAGGGTTTCGAAAAATTCTTATTAAAAACAGAATACGCCATATCTTGTGGAAAGATTCGCCGTAGTCGAATTACTAAAAGCGTTGTATTTAAATAAAATAAAACGCAATACGCCGCATCTGAAAAACAGATGCGCCGTATCGTTTGTATCAGCACAATACAACGACAGCAGTTAGTACAGAAAAACAAAGAAAAAATGAAAATAAAATAAAAATTACAGAAAATAAAATGAACAAAAAACAGTAAATATGCAAATTATACAATGAATGCAATCTAACTAATATACAACACAGTTAGTGGTTATAATCTAAAAACCTAATAAAAAGAAAAATCTAATTAAAATACTAATCAAATTAACAGATAATAACAATTCACTCCCCGGCAGCGGCGCCAAAAACTTGATGCGCGTGATGTGTCGTTGTGGTTTAGCAGTATTAATGCCTACTTAAGTTTTAAATTTATATTTAGGCGACTTATCATTAACACACACACTTAACAGCAGTATACCCGGTCATTATGAATATAATAGTAAGTAGAGTGTCGATCATTAAGAGTGGAACATATTATCTAATTAACCTAATCAGTATTTTAATGTCCTAAGTTAGTTTTACAGCCTAATCTAACGAAAGGGGGGTTGAGTCTGAGAGACTGCCACAGATTGGTTATATTAAACAGCAAATTAAACTAATGAGCACGAATCAACGAATAGCATACACGTACACAGATAGATAATTAGAAGCAGAAGAAGGCCTGTCCTGATAGTTAAGTAGCTTGTCACTTGTTTTATTGCTAGTTTTATATGAAGCGTATCATAATCTAATCTGTCTTGTTGGATCTCATTATATCGGCGAGTAAACCCTTAATGATCACTTATGTCTATCCTATTTATCTTAAGACATCAGCTAAATAGGCGAGGAACAGGTATGGTAGCCCAAAGGCTCAGCTAGACACAGAGGTTATCAATGCACTAATATACGTCACCAAAAATATCATCATATAAACTTGAATTGATGGGAAAGCAATTTTAAGTGGAGCAGTATGGTGGCCACAAGCCCATCAATCCTGATGAATTAAAGCGTACTATTACAATAAAACAAAACTACTTAATGAATTAAATACATGCAGGACCTTCTTACAGCTCTAATATCTTCGTTTGGGGTGTGTCTTGTGTTGCTTTTTCGACCGAACTCGGCTCCTTAGGGTTATGTTGCACACAAAATTCGTCTAGCTATTGGGGTATTTATAGTTTCTGTCTGAGGGCTCGATGCGGCACATTGAGTAAGTAGATGCGGCGCATCGACTTAACTTCGCGTGGGGTCCAAGATTAATATATTCTAAAATATACGTACACCGTCTTCAGATGCGGCATATCTTGATTCTTGTATCCGGCGCATGTCCTTCAATATCTTGGATTGTATCTGGTGAAGTCTTGATAGTGATACGTCGTATGTCAGAAGTGTAATGCGGCGTATCTGGAGTAGAACGAGCTTGATCTTCTTCGACCAAAGTTTCATATGCGGCGCATGATAGAATTACATGCGGCGCATTTTTCAAAGTCAGGCAATGGTCTTCGAAATAATCTAAGTATGATATTGCGGTTGAGAGAGATACGGTGCATCTTCTGGATTTCAGTAGACTTTTGACATCTCGCTTGTTTTGTTCCATAATTAGTCCAAAATCACCAAGTTTCACCTATTGCTTGTTTTTACCTGAGAATTACTAAAGTAAACATTAAAGTACTGCTTCTCATAAATAATATTGTAAAAAAAGTCAAATAAATAGGATAAATGGTGATAATAATGTGTACTTATTTGAGTTCATCAGGTTTCCACATATTCTGCTCTTCTTCAACTCAAACAAAAAAATTCCGATCAATATTTTTTTCAACTTGGATGAGGAAGAAAAAGTTTATAGTCTCGAGCTTGAGTTTTAAAAGAAGTCGTTATGCTTATTCAAGCTTCCACTTCTTCAATCCCAAAAAACCCACGTAACTCGGAAGGTAGATATCGTTACGGTGCTCATGATCGTCAAGTGGCCGCTTACTACACTAAAAACCCAATATATGACGAATATATATTCCGTAAGCGGTTCCAAATGATCCGGATAATATTCACACGCACTGATCGAGAATTAACTGATAATTCGCCATATTATCAACAAGGTATTGATTGTACAGGAAAAGTTGGCATTTCCCCATTAATTAAGTGTACCTCCATAATTCATCAATTAACATACGACACTATTCCTGATGCTCTAGACGAATATCTACAAATGGGTGAGAAAACTTCTTGTGATCCTCTCCAAGCTTTCTGTAAAGGTATTATAGACTTATATGGAGAGGATTTTTTACGAGACCTATTTATACTCAAATAAAAAACAATAATAAAAAAAACTCGATGTTTTTCATTGGCAGAAACATGAATTCATGAGATGTTAGAAAGCATTGATTGTATGAGTTTGTCTTGGGCTAATAACCCAAATGCATTGCGTTTCCATGTTGTAAGGGTGATCACGGTCACATCCATTCATTTTATTGGAAGCGGTTGCCTCACAAGACTTATTGATTTAGCGTACGTTCTTTGGAATTTTTGGGCCGAACAACAACGTGAACGTTTTACGTCAATCGCTGATTTTCAACGATTTCAAAGACGGGATAGCACCAGAGGTTCCATTTGTAGCTAACGACGTAACTTATAAATGGGGATGTTATTTTACTAATGAGATATATCTGGAATGATATGTTCTTATTGAGTCCATTTCACAGCCGGGCTCGACTGATACAAAGCGAATAAGGTATAGGAACGTGCACGAAGGAACAAGGAAAGATGTGGAACGAGCATTTGTCATCCTAAAGAAATAGTTGTATATAATAAAACATCTTGCACAGCCGATGTCTGATAAGCGAATAAGGGATATGGTTTACACATGCATCGTATTATATAATATGATTACAAAAGACAAAGGGAGGGTAGTCTCTTCCGACTTTTATCCATATGAGCAATATCGTGATGATGATGTCGTACGGACGGATGAAAAAACATTACAAGTTATTAAAGATATACACAACGAAACAACTTTGGCTTTAAAACCGATTTAGTGGAACGCATTTGGCGTCGAACAAATGAACCCTAATTTTATTGTAATGTTTCTTATTTTGAATTATTTATGTAATTTTTCTAATTATTAATGAAATTTAATTTTTTTTAAATGAAAAAGAAAAAAAAATGATAACCACGAGTCCACGATCACCATTTCGGGTACTTGATCATGCAGAAGATCTTAGAAAGAGAAAGCTGAGTTGGCGCTGAAGTGACAGTAGTGCGCACGATTATCTACGGTCACCATTACATCCAGCCTTAAATTTATTTAAAATTAGATAGTAACTTATCCTATAAAAATATATGTATCGTATATGATGAGAAAAGTTCAATGTAGATCAAATATTCTTTAAAGATCCAATGAAGCAATCCTAGCCATCCAACTTTTGTTCAAAAAAATAATAAACTTTCACCCTTTTTAAAAAAATTTAATATCTCGCAAACTGTTTATCATTACGCGAAAAGAATCATACTATCATGACGAGAATTAAATAATCTTTCTATAGAGGGGCGCTTCTATATACTTTTGAAGAACTTTTTTTCAACATTTTTTTGTAAGTGATGAAATTTACAACTTGAGAAATCACATGTGATTTGCTATTTTCAAATCACACGTGATTTGTGAAATCACACAAATCACACGTGATTTCTAATATACAAATCACATGTGATTTTTCAAGACGCAAATTTTAACACCAAAACAAAACTCGAAAAAAAGTTCGTCGAAAGTATATCGAAGCGCCCGTCTACTGAAAGTTAAAATAAATTATCATCACGACGGTGTATTATTCGTCGGTTAACGATTTACCGTTTGCAAAATATTTTATTTTTAAAAAAAGAGTGAAAAATAGTTTTTTATTATTTTTGATGAAAGATGAATGGCTAAGATTGGTTCAATAGATATATGAAGAATATGGGATCTATATTGATCTCAACTCTGTGTAGGAGAATAATTGACATATCATGCCTTGCATAATCCTAGTGATACACAAATTTTACCTTAATTGTCTATGAAACTAGTCGGTGTATGACGCTCGGTAGACTGAGTTTCTGTAATTAGCAATCCAAATTGTTAAATTCAAAAATTATCTATTCAATTCATTCTAAGTGTATTCGAAAGCATGAATAATCTCCATATAGTCATATATAATTAAGATTTAATTACATAAATCGTTCATGTGGTTTACATACACTAACACCTTTCGTTTTTAACTCAAATACTTACCCCGGTTGTCCTTGTACTTAACCCTTTGTAAGTGTCATGTCCTTTCACCAAACGTTCATTAGTTTTTTTCGTTAAGTCCGGCCATGTGTTGGTCACCTAAGAGCAAACTGGTCATTTAAACAATATTCTCTTCAACCCTTTGTTTTCTTTTTACCCTAAAAATTTTAGCCCACACAAACTTTGTATAACATAGCCCAATCACCAGACAACTCTTGAGCAAAATCACTTCATTTCTAAATCTTAAGAACTAGTCCATGGTTTTCTCTTTCTTAAAACTAATGAGCACCCTCAATACATATCTAAAAAATGCACACCACTCTTTTCATTACGTCTCTCTCTAGAAACAAAACAAGCTTACTTTGATTTATAGATGTTTGATTTTGTATAATCAAAGTCTATTCTTAATCTTCTCACTTCATTTGATTTATAGATGTTTGATTTTGTAATAATCAAATTGTGTTCTTAATCTTCTCAACCTAATGTTTTTCAAATCTTTGGAGATTGATTATGCACAAATCTTGGTTCTTTAATAAAAATTCAAGCTACACCTCACAAATTTCATTATGCAAATAATGATAAAGGTCTTTTGTTCAAGGATCTTTGTATGGAACACGAATTTGTCAAAGATCATGACAGAGGATCTTTATGTGAATTACAAAAATCAAACCTATTTTATTCGTGATATGCAACAATCTTTGTATGGGTTTGTTTATGGTGTGGGTTCTTGTTAGCATTACTTTTAGTAATAGAAATGATAGAAGTGATGGTCATTCTATGTTTAAGAACAATGTAACGTTGATAGAGAATATGTAGGAGTTTAGTATCGGGCTATAGGATATAAGCTAATACGCTATACGTTTTAGTCTAATAGCGTGTGTATCTTAGGCTAAGCCCGCGAGAACTAAGCCCAAACCCAAGCCCATTATGAGGCATTGGGATGGTATTTGTACGCACACAAGTCTCATGTTGGGCAACATTGATTAGATCTCCTTATGTTTTAATGATGACAAATAAAACTTCGAAACACATAAAATAACAAAACGAAAGCCAAATTTCCCCGATTCAATATCTGCTCCTGGCGTGCTACCAGTGCTCCGACGCGCTAGTCCACTGTATTGATCGGGACAAAATTTGAAAGTCGGTTTTCCCCTTACCTGACAAATATGGATCTTTAAATACAGGTATGAATATGCTATGTGCTTAATTGAGAACACTCGAAACGAGTTTTAGAATTAAAGAGATCCAAATTTCCAAACACCCATTTTTGGCAAAACGCCGACTCAAGTATTTTGATAAATGCCTCTAGCCAAAGCTTTTCTAAACCTAGGGAGTTTATATATTTCACGTAACATCAAGTGAAAGTATTCATATGGCCATAACCCGTGCTTACGTCTTCTCTAGCCACGTACCGGGTTTACTCCCTTATTGGTCAAACTAAGTCAAAGGTCCCTTTGCATAAACGCATTCTTTCCCGTAATTTGTGATATGCTTTACAATGATGCAAAGCACTTAGCTTGTTTGCATTGAGTACGTCGAGTCGTGGAAATTCACGAGTTATGAGATTATGAATACTCGACATTGAGTTACTTGAGATTATAAGTAACCTTGATTTTCTTAACCCATAATCATAATTGTCAACTCTTTTCTTCCTTAATGACATTATGATTAACTCCTAATTAATCCTTTGATTAATCCCCACATAAAACAAATCCTCCCACCATTTCAAAATCCTCCCAAATCTTCCTCCCAACATTTTCTTATATTCCTTGTACTTCCATGTACTTCTTGTCTCCCACATTCCTACACCAAATCTTCAAAACATTCCCTTCACAACATTCCGTTTCAACCACTAGGATTTCACCAACACATCACCCTCTTCATCCAACCATCCATTTCAAACACAAATAAACCTTCCTCACATACACTCACAACACACTCTTACTTGGATTCAAATTTCACGTACACTCCCTCACAAACTCTCTCCCACACACACCACCTTACTCACAACACTTCCAAATTTGAATCGAAGCATAAGGCTCCCCATCAACTCACTATTACACACATCCCATCCTTCCAACTCACTCTAACTCATAAACAACTTACTCCCTCACTCACTTCCTCCCACTCTTACACATTCAAATTTGAATCTCACCTTAGGCTCCCCATTAAATCAACTTCACATCCAATCCAACTCACCTCATTTCACCACATGTCAAATTCAAATTTGAATCCAACCTTAGGCTCCCTTTCATTTCAACCATCTAATCCTTCCAAATTCATCTCAACCATCCAATCCTTCCAAACTTATCTCAACCCTTCATCTCAGCCTTTCTCTCCAAGGATGGAATATTCCCTTGGTATCCTCTTCAACTCAACCGTCGTTTCTATTCTAACTCAACCTAGGTTTGTTCTCAACACTCTCTCTTCTTAACCTAACCATTCTTTCTCTTCTAACCCAACCATGGTTCAACCTAACCCAACCTCACCCTCTCACTTCCCTTTCTTATACATTTGAATTTCAATTTCAAATTTTTCTCTCTCTAACCATTCTTTCTCTTCTAACCCAACCATGGTTCAACCTAACCCAACCTCACCCTCTCACTTCCCTTTCTTACACATTTGAATTTCAACTTCAAATTTTTCTCTCTCTAACATCCACACTTCCTTTCCAAGCAAAGGAATATCCTCTTGGCATATTCTTCTCTTCTCTCTATGCCAAGTGAGGAATTCCTAAACTACCCCTATCCAATTATCCCTTCTTACCATTCTCTCTTTGATAATTGTTCTCTTTTAAACATTTCACAATTTTTTTTTTACAAATTGGCTATTTGAATTGGTAAACCTTTGGAATCAATAATGTTAAGATCCAAATGTGTGAAGTACAATTCTGGGTTTAGCAAGGTTGAGTATTTACAAGTCCAAGATCCCAAATGGAAAAATTCACCAGACCTGCCGGCGCCCCGACGCGCCGGCCTCGGTAAATTTTTCCAAGTTGGGATCTTGGCCTATAAATACCCCACCTTGGCTCTTGTATTCCTCACCCCTTGCCATTGTTCTTTCTCTCTATATTCTTTCTCTCTAATCCTCTAATCTATCTTGTATTCTTAATCTTTCACACTAACATCATTTGAAAGAACACATCTCTTGCAAGGGAAGAATCACAAGAACCTAATCAACTCTTGTGATTGTGTCGAGGGCAAGGTTGCAAAAATCGCTAATTGGTAGTCGGGCTGTCGACTACCATGTAGCTTGTAATCGATGTAGGCGTGATTAATCGGTGATTAATCGGATTAGCATTTTTGGCAAATTTTGGATATTTCTGCCAAGTTTTGTGAATTTCTGGCAAGTTTTAGGTATTTTCGGCAAGATTTTTTTTTTCTTTTTCGTAACCATGAAACGGCAAGATTTCTTTTCTTAAAACCAACTTGTAAAAGATTTAAACAGTTACTATAAGTGATCAAAATAAGTTTACGGTGAGTTTTGGGTACTTTCGACAAGATTTGTAGGTTTCCAGCAAGTTTGACCACCATTGACCGCCGTTGATTGTCGTTGACCAGGTTGACCTATATGTTTGACCCAGTTATATAAATCGGCAAGGTTAGTGGCCTTTTAGCGCCTATACGGCGATTAATCGGCCTTATAGACCTTTTTTTTGCAACATTGGTCGAGGGTCTTCTTATCTTTACCCTTTCTATTTCAATCGAGTCTCTAGGTTAGGTTGGCTTGATTAAACAAACACTTATTCTTTCAATTTGTTTGTAAGGGAGGTCTTGTGTCTTGGTGACCAAGCCAGATCATTAAGGATCTAGTTGGGGTTTGATACTTCCGGTGGGAAGTCTTGGTGGTCTTAGCGACCTTTGTAGTGGTCTTAGTGACACTAGTGGGAAGTCAAATCACGAGATTCTTTTAGGTGGTTTCCGAGGGCGGAGTGAAGTTGTAACGGTTTATAGTCCACCGAAAGGATTATTCTTAATGAATAGTAGAGTGTCATGGATTTTCAACTGGACGTACGGATGGTATAAACCCCCATCTCGAACCAGTATATATCGTGGTGCCTCTTTACATACTTTATATACTTTGTTTGTGTTTGTGGTTGTGATTATTGTTGTATAACCATTGGTGATCTTTGAGGCTTAAAGTTAATAAACTTTGAAGAAGCCAAAAAGACCGTATTCAACCCCCCCCCCCTTTACGGTTCTATAATTGGTATCATAGCCAAATACTCAAGTTTTTGAGCGTTAAAACCTTCCCGAGAAGCCATTTTAAGTCAAAAACTTCTTTTCCAAAAATCTAAAATCCTAACAAAGATTTTTGGTAAAGTTGAGTATAGATCCATGGCTCAAGAGAACTATGTTGAGGGGTGTTCTATGCAAAGGCCTCACCTTTGCTAGAGACCAACAGGTTTTGTTTTTGAAAACCCGATGTTAGTGCAAAAAGTGTGAGTGGGTTAGAATTGGATTTAGTCATGTGCGGGACGTCCTTGGTGGGCCGTCCGTTGTATAGAGAATGATATTCCCTTCACAAATAAAGGTAAACCATTAGCCTTACCGTGGGGACGGACCCCATGATTAATCTCTGGCGTGAAAGTAAGTACTCATGTTGTCAGAGAAATATTTATGTGTTGGGATGAGTGAGAAAGTCATACCTCTAAATGTGTACTGAGACTGCCTTTTATAGGTGGCTGAAATGCTAGGGTTGCTTAGTATTCCGCTTATTGTAATAGTGACCGAAGTAGGACCCTTTTCGGGCAAGGGTCCGGAGCTTAATCGATGTTTTGTGGGCGTAGATCATTTTTAGGACCGTGGTTCGGTCTGTGAGCGTATTTCAGGAGTGCCGCTCAATTTGTCCATAAATTTCCTTGTGCCCTGCTTATGGCTTGGTCACTTTAGTCATGCCCAACTTCGTGGGTTGATTGGGGCGGGGCTCAATTTGTTGTGGAGCCGGAGCCCGGTTTTGCCTGTTGGACCGGAGCCCGAATCGTGTGTTAGGCCGAAGTCCGGTTGTATAGCATAGTCCAGGCCCAGTAAGCCTGCTATCCGTACTATACGTCATCAAGTCCCCACAGTCTAGTGCGTTCATTGTCCGCATGCTTTGGTAGCCGGCGGTGAATGTTTCTAGACTAGATTGCGAGTTATTTTGCTCTTGGCGTAAGTTCTTTTTCGTGCGGATCTTGGTTTGTCAGCGGAAAATATTGTAGAGGGGATTGACCGTTTTGGTTGTTTTATCTTTTGACATGATTTGACTGCTTGGGTCGGTCTTATCTGTCATCCTTATCTTTTTACCATCGATCTCAACCGTTTGTTAGGGCGTTTTTTCAACAAGCTTCATTTGATTAGCTTAACCGTAATTAAATGTACCGTGTGTATAAATAGTGTCTTTTCACTATTCATATTTTTTCTTTTTATTTTACTCTGCCGGCTACTGATTTTTTTCGCTTCTTCTCCGTTTTTAAATTCTTTTTAATCAAAAGAACCTCTTTCATCATGATTGAATTCTGGAATTGTAGATGCAATCTTACTCAAGATGCCTTTGAGAAGGTCTTACGAGATTGTCATATTCCGTCAGAAATGCGGCCAGTCCGGCCAGATAAGGGTGCTCTTATTCACTTTCCCCCGCAGGGGAAAATAGGCGTGTATTCCCGCTTTTTTGATTAGCTTAACCGTAATTAAATGTACCGTGTGTATAAATAGTGTCTTTTCACTATTCATATTTTTTCTTTTTATTTTACTCTGCCGGCTACTGATTTTTTTCGCTTCTTCTCCGTTTTTAAATTCTTTTTAATCAAAAGAACCTCTTTCATCATGATTGAATTCTGGAANAGAGCGTTAAAACCTTCCCGAGAAGCCATTTTAAGTCAAAAACTTCTTTTCCAAAAATCTAAAATCCTAACAAAGATTTTTGGTAAAGTTGAGTATAGATCCAAGGCTCAAGAGAACTATGTTGAGGGGTGTTCTATGCAAAGGCCTCACCTTTGCTAGAGACCAACAGGTTTTGTTTTTGAAAACCCGATGTTAGTGCAAAAAGTGTGAGTGGGTTAGAATTGGGTTTAGTCATGTGCGGGACGTCCTTGGTGGGCCGTCCGTTGTAGAGTTTATGCACTAATCCAAATAGAGAATGATATTCCCTACACAAATAAAGGTAAACCGTTAGCCTTACCGTGGGGACGGACCCCACGATTAAGCTCCAGCGTGAAAGTAAGTACTCATGTTGTCAGAGAAATATCTGTATGTTGGGATGAGTGAGAAAGTCATACCACTAAATGTGTACTGAGACTGCCTTTTATAGGTGGCTGAAATGCTAGGGTTGCTTAGTATTCCGCTTATTGTAATAGTGGCCGAAGTAGGACCCTTGTCGGGCAAGGGTCCGGAGCTTAATCGATGTTTTGTGGGCGTAGATCATTTTTCGGACCGTAGTTCGGTCTGTGAGCGTATTTCAGGAGTGCCGCTCAATTCGTCCATAAATTTCCTTGTGCCCTGCTTATGGCTTGGTCACTTTAGTCATGCCCAGCTTCTTGGGTTGATTGGGGCGGGGCCCAATTTGTTGTGGGGCCGGAGCCCGGTTTTGCCTGTTGGACCGGAGCCCGAATCGTGTGTTAGGCCGAAGTCCGGTTGTATAGCATAGTCCAGGCCCAGTAAGCCTGCTATCCGTACTATACGTCATCAAGTCCCCACAGTCTAGTGCGTTCATTGTCCGCATGCTTTGGTAGCCGGCGGTGAATGTTTCTAGACTAGATTGCTAGTTATTTTGCTCTTGGCGTAAGTTCTTTTTCGTGCGGATCTTGGTTTGTCAGCGGAAAATATTGTAGGGGGGATTGACCGTTTTGGTTGTTTTATCTTTTGACATGATTTGACTGCTTGGGTCGGTCTTATCTGTTATCCTTATCTTTTTACCATCGATCTCAACCGTTTGTTAGGGCGTTTTTTCAACAAGCGTTGTTTGATTAGCTTAACCGTAATTAAATGTACCGTGTGTATAAATAGTGTCTTTTCACTATTCATATTTTTTCTTTTTATTTTACTCTGCCGGCTGCTGATTTTTTTCGCTTCTTCTCCGTTTTTAATTTCTTTTTAATCAAAAGAACCTCTTTCATCATGATTGAATTCTGGAATTGTAGATGCAATCTTACTCAAGATGCCTTTGAGAAGGTCTTACGAGATTGTCATATTCCGTCAGAAATGCGGTCAATCCGGCCAGATAAGGGTTCTCTTATTCACTTTCCCCCGCAGGGGAAAATAGGCGTGTATACCCGCTTGTTTGATTATGCCCAGTATCGTCTACCGTTAACAAAATTTTTTGTTAGCATCCTTACTCATTATAGGATTAATATTTCTCAGCTCCATCCTCTTGGTGCGGCTAGGGTGTCTCATTTTGAGATTCTTTGCCGTGTTTGTGGTGCCAAACCGTCTGTTGCCTTGTTTCGATATTTTTATGTGAAGAACAAGAAGAATGGTTGGTTGTCTTTTGGCAAACGTTCCGATAAGGCGTGCTATACGGAAGTGTCTGATTCATTGAAGAACTGGTAGGATCGCCTTTTTTTTGGGTTGACCGTTTTGCCTGTCCTACTATTTTCCCTTATTATACTGGTCAAACCGTGCCTAGGGATAGGGCGCCGGAGGTTGGTGATTACAATGCTGAAGATGTTGCTTTCTTGGTTGCTAACCAGGCTCCATTTATTAGGCTTCCGGAGCCGTTCCTTTGCTGGGTTGGGTTGAGTCGCTATTATTTTCTGGATGCAAACTCTTATCCTGTCTATTACTATAATAATCATGGTAGAAATGATCTTTCTTCTTTTCTTCTTTTTATGGTTATTGTATATGTTTTACATTTACTCATTCCTCCTTTTTGTTACCCTTTGTTTATGTTCAGAGGTAAATCCAAAGGCTTTACTGAGGCTGAAGGAACCTGCTTCTGAGGTTGAAGTTGATGAGAGGCCCCTCCTCGGCGGAGAGCCCAAGATCTTGGACTTTGCTATTAGCAGATTAGTTCCACTTCATCCAATTGACCCCGTTGTCCCCAGCGACCAGATGTCTGATGATGTTGACGCACTGTTTGGCACTGATAGTGAGGGTGGGACCGAATCAAGTTCTCCGGTTATGGATGAGGGTGATGCGGAGCCGAGTAATGTTAATGTTGGCTCTGATTGTCATATTGCTGAGTCGTCGGGTAATTCTGATCATTCCAAGAGGAAGAGGAAAGTGTGTGACACATCTCTGGATGTTGGTCAACCATCTCGTTCATTTAAGAGATCAAGAGTAAGTGACAATGCTGCTACTAGGCTAGCTGTTTTGGGTAAGTCTTTGCCCGACCTTCAAGATTTGTTAAATAGAAGTATGTTTAACTGTGAACGTGGAGTTGACCCCCTGCCTTCCGTGCCCTTTGTTTCTTCTTCCGTGTCAGCAACACCGGAGTGTGACGCCGATGCGCAGGCGGAAGTTAGTCCATTCGAGAGGTTTGTTATTAAATTAAGTTCTTCCTCCTCCAGTGATTGTGACACTCAAGTTGATTCTTTTGTTAGATCTTCGGCCCTGACATCTGCTGTGGGGACCACGGCTGTTCCACCTGTTAGTACTGTGCCTTCTTTAAAGAAGAAAAAGAAGGTTTATGCAGACACCTTCGGGCGGATCCATACTGTTTCGGATATGGATCCTTGTCGTGTATCGGAGATTTATGTTCCGGACTGGAATGTGACTTCTGGATCCCTTTTGGATAATGCTTCTGATTGTCGCGAGTTAATTGATTTTTTCACTCCTCCTAGGGCCTTCGCGGATATCCGTAATATGCCTATTGATCGGTTCTTACCAGAATTTAATGTAAACACTGCCCGTCAGACCGCATTTTGTAGTGCGTTATGGTACCAGGCAGAACGCCTTCTTCTTGAAGAACGTAGGTTGTCCGCTGTTCATGTTCATAAGGATGCACTGCTGCATGCCAAGGATGAGGAGATCGAGAGACTAAAATTGGAAGCTTTGTTGTCGGAAGATATGGCTGCGGAAGTGGAGCATCTTCGCTCTTTGCTGAAGTCTGTCGAGAGTGCTCATGCGATTGAGCTTGAAGCAGAACTCCGTACTTCTCTTCGTGAGCAGTCCGCTGCTCTTGAAATGGAGCGTGCATCCGTAGATGTGAAGTTATCAGGGCTTCAATCATCTCTTTTGAATAAAGACTTGGAGATTTCCGGTCTTAGTGCCTCTCTTGGAGATTTTACTCTTGTGAATAAAGGCTTCAGGAACACAACCTAAAAGGCAAAAAAAGCTCTAGACCGAGAAGCCACCCAAGGGCCAGGCACCACCACCCCCGGTGACAATGAAGGATGCTGATACATCACAGTCAGTACCCTTGGTCCCAACTACTACTCCCCAAAATCTGGAGGGAAACAAACAAACCGATGGTAGGGGAGCGCCTTCCACTGTTCCTAAGGATGATACTTACACAAACCCACCAGTACCTGAAGGGACAACCGGGGAAAA
>LBNU01026884.1:3930-15339 GCA_014162995.1 Artemisia annua | reverse complement strand
GTGTACAATCTTCCCTAACTCTATAAGCTCCTACTTCACTCCTATGTCGAACCGATTTAAGCTCCTAACATGGGATCATTAGAATTCGCTCATGCATTAAATACAACCAAATAATCATAGTACACATCCGATTCATGTTCCTTAAGACGTTCAAGCAAGTTACCGTATAGGAGGTTAGCCAGTTTTCTTAAGCCTAACATCGACTTCACCCAACCACAATAATCACAAGCAAACCAACAACATATAATCAATAGCTAGGTTTCATTAGATCTAAGCAAACACAATAAAAACCAAGCCTAACATGTTAATTGAAAGACAAGCATAAGATATAATCAAAAAACACATAGACATATTGATTGATTTGGAAGAAGACTTGTCTTTAATTAAGCATCAACGTTTCAAGGGTGAAAAACCCTTAAAAATCCAGTAAAATACGAGCTAGGTTTTTTCCCAAAAGTTGCACACTAATGAATGAAAATTAGAAAAGTATATATAGATTTTACATCATGACGGCGTCACGTTTTAGAGTGTGACGCCGTAACCTCGCCGCCAAATTAATATTCGGATTGCTCAGATCCACTCTTGACGCCGTCCCCTTATAAATCCTTCTGGGCCGTCTCCTTTTACCACATAATGTGACGGCCTAGGCGTCACAAAGCGTGACTCCGTCACCCTTTAAATCATCAAATCTTTCAGGGGCGTCTGGTGTAAAAATCATCCTATGTCTTGTCAAAGCGTGACACCGTCACTTGATAGAGCGTGACGCCGTCAGGTACTGTTTCCAGCATATTTGAGACTTTGTCATTTTCTTCACTTTTATGCTCCAAAAACGTCCAAAATGCTTCCTTTTCCAGAATTCCTCTTCAAAGTACCTAAAATGACAAAAGGAACGATTTAGGGCAATATTTGATCAAATAATTACGGATTAGGGCTTAAATAACCCCCTAAAAGCGTAACACTTTTCGCTTCATCAAATACCCTTACACTCGAGATTTGCTTGACCTCAAGCAAATGCGCTTTTATTCCAATCAAAATATGAGCTATGGGTCATTTAACAAGAATATAAAAGTAATTACAACAAATAGTCATTCAACCCTAGTCATAACAAGCACGGAAATCATACAGTAGCACCTCACAAATAGTGTTTGGATACTCTCATCTCTCGGGTGTTATAAACCTATATAACTAGATGGAAATGGAAGAAATATCACTCACTACCTGTCATAGCAAACAGATTACCATAGGCTTGGGATAGGATCAAAAACTTCCTCCACTAGGCGTAAGCACCTAAGATAAACTATCAAAGAGGGCTTTACAAAGGGTTGTAACGTTAGGTATAGGGATATGATAACACGGTTTGGTTGGAATAAAGGGTATTTTTAGTGGTGGCGAGTTAATTATCTTGATCAAATACATGCACAAGGTGGCGTTGCTAAGCCAAGACTCGACTCGACTTAAGCTAATAATAAGATAACATAAACATAAATAAAGATAAATTGAAACGGGATGGTAGTCCGTATGTTTTTTCTACTTTTATTTTTCCAATTTTTTTTCCATACACTCTTGCCCTACCATCCAAAATAATACATCATAGGGGCCTCGGTTCTCCCCTTACACTTGAACTTTTACATACTTTACAATAAACTATTCTAATGACTTGAATTAAGATAATTGAAAAACTTTGAGTACTTTAAAATATTAACGCACATATGGGGGTAATACTTGACTTCTTCCCCTTTACTCCATTACATTAGCACTTTACCCATGAGTCCCAATCGTCCCAAAACAATATGCACAAGGATATGACTCGACTTAGCAACCATGTAAGTAATAAGACAATTAACTAAGGGTTTAACAAATGTTGTCACAATAATGCACTAAAGATGAGTGCATACAAGGTAGGCTAAGGCGATTTGGGTGTACATTTGGGTGGATTGTAAACAAATTCTTCCTTTAAGTATAATGCTTAAAGTTAGAAACGAAGAGATAGGCTCGGAGGGGTGTACTAGGGGTACCGTGTACTAAAAATGAGTACAACGCTAAGGTGTGGGAGAATTACTTGACCAATGAAGTCAACGTAATTATATTAAACGGGTGTAAAACAAGGGTTATCCTAATGCCTCTTATCATGTAGTAAATCTAACTACACGAATGTAGTCTCACTTGTGGATTTGGGATGGTCCTAATGCAAGTTCTAGAATCTATAGGCTACCGGTACACACACAAGCATAAAAAATGAATGCTTTTCCTAACAATTCTAGGGGCGAACCTCACATATTTGGGGGAAAATTTTTGAGTGATACGGTTTTTGTGCTAGTAATACAATTCCCTATCCATGAGACGCTTATTATACTTAAAGTATCACTTTTAAATGTTGTAAAAAAAATTTAAATTTGCGCTAAAATTGCCCTAACCAATGTTTCTCTCGGTTTTATTACACAAGTACCTTTGGACAAAACAAAAATCAAGCGTCATTTTCTAAGGCGCTTTCATTTACCCCCCTTACACTTAAACCGAACATTGTCCCCAATGTTCACATAAAAGATGTAAAAGTAGAGAAAGAAAGAATGAAACAAATACTCCCCTGAATTTTGATGTGGATCGTGTGGTAACATGGTTAGATCTTCTTCCAAGATGATGTAAAAGCTCCAAGCTCAAAGCGACTCCAAAAGCTTGATGTCACGAACTTGACTTCAAGTTCACCTTCTTGTCCAAAATAACCTGTTAAACCTGAGAAAACAAACTAGGCAAACCTCGTGTAAAATCGGCGGCAAAATCTATATAAGGATATAATGCTTGTGGAATGAAAATTTTGCAGATTTATGGAATTAGAGATGCAGTAATTTTTATAATCCGGCAAAAAAAACTAAATTTTTAAACGTTTACTAAAATCAAAGGCTGACGCCGTCAGAATTGATCTGACAGAATTCTTATGTTTAGTTTTCAGAAAATTTCTGGAAAAACAAATACCTTAACTCATGGAATCCTGCAAAATTTCATTATAACTCGATGATGAGACGAAAAGTGTTACGCTTTTAAGGGGTCATTTAAGCCCTAATTCGTATAAATGTGATCAAATATTGCCCTAAATCGTTCCTTTTATCATTTTAGGTACTTTTGAGAGGAATTCTGGAAAACATGCATATTCGGACGTTCTTGGAGCATAAAAGTGAAGAAAACGACAAAGTCTCAAAAGATGAAGATTTACAACCTGACGGCGTCAGAAGTCACAAGGTGACGCCGTCAGAAAGCCTTGACAAAAGAGTAGAAACCAATTATCAAATTATGGGCCAGAGGAAATTTTGGATTTAACACCTGACGCCGTCAGGTGTTAGGAAATGTAGGCCGTCAGGAGTAAAATTAAAGAGTGACGGCCCAGAAGGATCTATAAGGTGACGGCGTCAGAAGTGGATCTAGGCCATCCGAGAAACCTAGTGGCGGCGAGCTGACGGCGTCAGCCCTTATAACCTGACGCCGTCAGAGTGTAAAATCTATATATAGTTTTCTAATTTTCATTCATTAAGTGTGGAACTTTGTGGAGAACTTTGAGGGCAAACCCTAAAGACGAATTTTCTGTGACTTTTAGGGTTTCCAACCCTTGGAACCCTAGTGCTTAATTAAAGATAAGTCTTCACTTTAATTCAATCAATATGTCTATGTGTTGGTTGTCTATCTATCTTGCTTATCTTTCAATTAACATGAGTAGCTAAATTCTCTAGTGTTTGCTTAGATCTAATGAAACCTAACTATTAATTATTGGTTGATTGGTGTGTGTTGTTGTTTGTTGGGATGATTGTTTCATCGATGTTAGGCTCAAGAAAACTGGCCAACCTCCTTTATGGTAACGTGCTTGAACGTCTTGGGAAACATGTAGTCGAGGCATACTAGGCTATTAAGGTAGTATTTAACGCATGAGCCACTGTTTACAACCCCTATGGTTGTGCCGTGCATGGCATAGGGCGAGATAAGAGCTCATAGAATTGGAGAGATATGTATGCCACTCCATGAGTTATTAGGAATACACCCTTCATCCACACAAGTAACACACATATCAATTAACCGGTAAAAGATAGTTAGGGAGTAATGAAATCTAAGTAAACACAATTTTCTCCATATTGTTTTCACAACCACAATAGTTTAGATATTTATTTTATTTTAATTTGCATAAGTAGTAAACTTGGGTTAGTTGACTAGCAACTAATTCCGCCCTTCTTCCAAAACCGAGATTTTACTTGCTTTCCATAAAATATAAAAATACAAAAAGAATCTTCCTTCCACCCTTAGACCTATTAGAGTAGTTTTTCTATCCTAACGAACACTATTCCCTGTGAGAGAACGATCAATCCCCCGTACTTACCACTATCCTATACTACATCGGTCAGGTACACTGCCTGGTGGGGTTGTAAGCCTCTTGAGATCCCTCGAGAGGTAAAACCTGTTGTAAGGTCACAAAACCACGCATCAAGTTTTTGGCGCCGCTGCCGGGGAATAGTTATTGTTTAGGTAGAATTTTTATTTCTTTAGGTCTACTCACTAGATTCCTTTCTAGCAAGATTTTTATATTATTTTCTCGGATTTTCTTTAGTCTATCTTTTTCTTTGTGTTTTTGTTCGTAATCTTTACCATCCGCCATCATGGAAGGTGGTAACATCCTTGATCCCAACAACCCAATTCAACCAAACTAACCTCCTAGACCCCGCACCTTAGGAGAGTACTCCCGACCTAGCCACCTTGGCTATCGAAACACCATTGAGCTCACTCAAGGAGCCAATGTCACTCCCTTGCGATCCGACACCATCCGGTTGGTGCAAAGTGGATGCGCATTCCATGGACTTCGTTCCAAAGATCCAAACCAACATCTCAAGGATTTCCTCAAAATTGTAGACTCTATAGACCTTGATGTTGCAGCTCGAGAGACGACCCGATTGTGTCTCTTCCAATTCTCTCTACGGGACCAAGCTAGTCAATGGCTTGAGCGACTTCCAGCAGGATCCATCACCTCTTGGGACGATCTCACAACTCGTTTCCTTGCTCAATTTTTCCCACCGGGGAGAACTACCAAGCTAAGGAATGATATCTTGGCGTTCCAACAACGTCAAGGCGAAACCCTCTACAAGGCATGGACTCGATTCAAGGACTTACTCCAAAAAGTCCCTCATCATGGCATAGACCTTTGGCTCCAAGTCCAAATCTTCTATGACCACATCAATCTCCACACGAGGCAAACCATTGACCAAGCGGCCGGTGGCAAGCTACGTGATCTAAGTGCGGAACAATCATGGGATCTCCTAGAAGATCTTCCTCTATATGACAACGAAAGTTGGAATGATCCCCGTGATTTGAATAAAACGGTCAAGGCAATATCTTTGCCTTCAAGTAATTCAAGCACTTCCGACCGTAGGATCATAGAACTAGAAGACCAAGTCAAGTTTCTCATGAAATCCTACGAAGCTCCTAAACCTTCAAGCTAAGTGAACAAAATCACTTCTTCATGCGAATTATGTAGTGGTCCCCACGACACTCGTGATTGCATGGAACTCCCCGAACAAGCTTTTGCGGACTACGCATCCACGCGTACCGACGGAGCGGGAGATAAGTGGTTGTAACCACCCGTAATTTTTCAGACTATTAATGGAATAATTTGTTTTTATCAGAAAATGAGAATTATTTATTTTCTGATTTTTACTAATGATTAAAACTTAAAAACAAGAAGATATCTCGTTTTTCTCTATAAACGACACCGCACGCGTACCGACACTACATTTAGTAATGGCATAAATCCAATAATTGATATCAAGAGTCAATAATTGTGTTTTATATTACTTTTATAAAAACGCTCTCAGAAATTACATTTTTCGCATTCGCGCCAAACCGGAGTGCCACCTTTACACCGGAACTCAACATGATACGAGTCACACACAACACACTCTTTATTACTATTAATAAAACAAAAGTTTATAGTACAATCATACTTCTTTCTCTTAACTACCTATCCTTTCACATTTTAAATAAAAATGAAAAATATAGACAACAAATGAAATAAAATGCTAGTAATAAACTCACTCCCTTTTTATCCACATCTCCACACACGTTTCCTGGAGAAAGGATACACGCCTTTCCCATCTCTCTCTTCAACACTTATCATTCCCAAGATCCAGATAATAGAGATCAATCCCTCTCACATGTGCTCCTCGAATACATCTCCCATCCTCAAAGAGATAAAGAGAGATTAAACAATCACTGATACTATTTCCTTTCTCCACTCCCTAAGCGAGGTCACGAGAATACTTAAGAAGAGGCGAATGGATTTGACTATAGCTTCTTTTGGTCATCAACAAAGATCGATACCAGGAAAGTTTGGTCAAGGTTTTCTTGTTTTTCCTCTATTTAATTCCCAACCGTTCCACAGAAAGGCCACATCTCAAAAGCTCCATTCAGAAGCAAAGAGTAACTGGTGGTGGTTTTCTGCTTGGATCGGATTGGATTCATTGTTTTTGGTCTTCTCTTCAGAGTATTGTAAGGATTCTTTGATTTTATTCATTTTGTTGTGAATCTTATTTTGGTTGATCGACTCATGTTTACATTTTTTTTTATGCGAATTGATGAACTTCCTGGTTGTTATTGTTGAAGTGTGGCACTAAGTATTATAACATATGTATGAACACAAAAAAAAAGAATCTCAACAAAACTTAAGTATTGGCTCAAAGAACAGTGGAAATGCTTATTTTTAAATTTTGCTTATTCGATAGCTTATAGGCTTAATTTTGAACATTTTGAGACTATATTTGATTTGGGTTTTTTTTGTGGTTGTCGAGTTGTTAATTGGACCGATAAAGACCTGAGGGGATCACGGTTTGCTTATTTTGTGAAAGCCGACTCAAGTGCTTACTTTTGCTTTGCTTATCAACACTTATTGATTTATTATGTTAACTCTTGGAATAAAATGATTTTGAAGATAAACTGGAATTAAATTGTTTTTTTGGCCAAGTGTGTCGAGACCCACTGTGTAACAGTGGGGTGAATACCTTGCCTTCATATGGCAACCTCAAAACTTAGTTGTATTAAAGATTTTGAAGTCTTGCTTTGTGTTAAAATTTGGTCTCATTTTGTTTTCCCTTGGTCCCATGTTTGAATCCCACAAACAGAAAAATGGTATGTCAAATTCCTGTTAATATGGTTATGTAGTTAGAAGTTGGTTTGTACTGGTGTTTGGTTTTGCTAGTGGTCGAACTCACTATGGGTCGAACCACAGTGAGGTGGTATTGCATATTATGTTCTAAATTTTTGTTTCCTTTTACCTCAAATCCTTTTTATGTTCTAAATTTAGTGGTAGAATATTTGTTGGGTTGTCACTAGTAAAATTAATACTACACTTGTTAAGACAAAAATTTGGTTTGACAGTAGTGAAATATGTCATCAACTTACACAATAATAAAGTAAGTAAACAAAAGTGTAGTGCTACTTACCTTTGTATGTCGAGAGTGTCAGTGGGCCGAGCCCCCTCAAATCTAATCTTGTGTTTTGCACTTTTTGGTGTTTGTCACGGGTGCAATGAGTCGAAGCGCACACCGAGCCCAACTAACATCCAAACTACTTAATTTGTGCCGGCTTATTTGACTTATTATTTCACGACTTGTTTCCAGCTCACTTCAATTTATTCGATCTCGACTTAAATCCCTCGACATGCTTAGAGCTACGCGACTTGTTTTTATTTAAAAACATATATATATATAATTTTTTTTTCAAACAAAACTAAACATACTTAACAAATAAAACCATAGACTATTAAATATAACTTATTGAAAACTAGAAATATATGTTTTAATTTTTAAAGTGGTCGGTTGAAAGTACCTATTTTGCTTATCTAGACTCAATATAACACATTTAAACTTATACAAACTTATTCGATTGTAACAAACGGTTCATTATTATAAAATAAAGATTGTGACATCTAGTCACCTCGGAAAGTTAAAACGTACACTTGGGATTATGCCTGATTTTCGTAAAAATCCTACACTTACAGTATTTTTAACGACTAACGAACGATAAACGAAACATAAATATATAGTTTATCATCTACTAACTTACTTTATATATAAAAATACTTTTATACGTATAGACTACTTTCCCCATTAAACACTTATGTGTATATAAGCTTTGCATGTATGCATATGCTAATAACTAACAATATTTTATTTTTCAACTATGTCTATCATTCATGACACTTGTATTACGTTACGCACACCCACATTTGGATACTCTTGTAACGGATATTGATTCGTCATGCAGACTTTTATACTTACGAATATACTTATACACTTTCCAGGAGCCAATACTTACAAACACTTAGAAAACTGTTTTAAACTTAAATGCTGCCACACAAGCAACAATAACACAAACACTCTAAAACTTTTAAACTTGTTTAACAACATCGAGTCTTAAGACTGGAACTGTGAACTAAACTCGTCATACTAATCTAGGTCGCGTGTCGGTGCCGCACACTATCACTACTTGATTCTTTTCACTATCAGACCGCTATTCGCTGAGGTGAGTTCATAACCCCTACTTTTACTTGTTTTATAGCTGTTTTAGGGGGGAATACATGCTCGTTTTAAATCAAACTCAATACTTGTTTATGATTAAACACATTACTTGTTCCTACTTGAAAGCATGATTTATTTACTTATTGCACATTGAATTACCTTATTTTGGACACAAGTTTAAATCATATATGTGACTTTATAGCCCCACTCTTTACTTATACTTGTTTACAAACTATGGGGTGAGAAGCATGCAAAACGTTTCCTGGACCACTATACTGTTGTTATTTTCCTAAAACTATTGCGCAGTTAGCCTAAGCCCCTGAACCCACTGTTTTGCCCACCTTCATGAGCCGTTAATTCCTGTTGGGAAGCGCGATTGATATAGATAGATCTATCGGGGGTAACTCCCCCCGTTCGGTTGGCCAGACGGGTCAATGCGGGCGTATACCAAGTCGAATTACGAGTGTATTGGGTTAAACACTCGCTATGGGCCCCTATTATTATTATGTGCTACATAGTAGCGCACTGAACTGTCTAGCTTCGGTTGCATGAACTTAGTGCTAGCGTAATAGACAATTTACTATGTGACATTATATTCGTTGTAATGATCACACACTCTACTCATGGTCCACAATTCAAATTTTACTGTAAGGTAAACACTATTTTCATGACATTGTGAGCCACACAATGGTCACAAAACTCTCTACTGAACTCACAATACTATACTGTTTTATTATAAACCTATGAACTCACCAACCTCGTGTTGACACTTTAGCATGTATTTTCAGGTTTGAAGCGATAGCTTACTATTGGAGGCTTTGGCAAGGCATGGCATGGTCATAGAAAACTCTGACATATATTTGGGACCGCTTAAACTCTTATATGGGCCTGTATTTAAAGTAAACTCAATGCTTTTGATAATGAAATTCATTTTATACAATTGAGGTTAAACAATTCCTTGTACCTTGTGTTGTGATACCAATTTAGTAGCACCCCATGACTTGTATGCTTCCGCTGTACCATATTTTGGGGGTGTTACAGATAGGTATCAGAGCCTAGGTTATAGAGAACCGGGTATTTTTAAAACCTATACTATAACTACTTTTACAAAAACTTGAACCTATGACCGCCACATGCCTGCCTGCCGAGCCTGCTGCCTTATAATAAAACATTTTCTTTTAAGTAAGGGATAGATTACTAGTGTAACTAAGCCGAGTATTTCAAAATTCATTGAACCTCGGTGGAATATAGACTGATCACCTATATTTGACCAGGGACAGTGGGACATAGCCTGATCACCTATGTCCGACTCAGAGGTGAACTTTGCGATACTGAGAGTAGTTATACTAGAATTATGTCCAGATTGATTTTCTGCTTGGTTTCTGAAAGTTTCAAAAAAAATTTCCGTATGTGTACATAATCAATGCATAACATGACACATCTACACACAATACACTGGCAGCACAATAATTTTTCCTTAGTATGGAAAACTTTTTTTTTATCACAATCTGGGTATGTTACAGTCACCTCTACCCCAAACCTTACATTCAATCGATGTTGTACCTTCCTTGCTTTGTACACTACTGAGACAGCCAACTGATTGCTAGCAGCAATCAACACCCTCCTTCAGGGTCGTACTCTGAACTGGCCAAACTCCCCATTCAGCAGAGATGTTATTCCCAACAGAAACCTTAAGACCTTAAGGAGCAACCTGGACCGCTATATTTGGAACATACACCTAATCCTTCATGTATCCCTCGAGAATACCAGTTGTCTACCTTACTACCCTCTTTTAAGATAATAAAATGTGTCGCTATTAGCATGCAAACTATTCTTAATTATTCTACTGACCATTTTGCGGTCATCCTATCAAATATTTTACTATTGTTTCATGAAATCCAAATTTTGACCCTGCTACTATTTTATAATCAATGAATTGTTTTCCTACTGTCCTATAAACTCTTTTACGAATCATTGTTACAACTATTTATTGTGATAAACTGATTCATTAACCACCATTCTATAAAACAACAAACAGTTTCGCTAGCATTTTGTAAACAATATTACAATTACCTTACAAGTCTTACTACACCTTACGAACTATTTTACTCCCCTATGAACAGCTTTGCTACTAAATCACAAAACTAAACTACTATTTTACAAAGACTAAATTGTTTTCCTATTACTCTATAAACAATTTTACATACCATTTTATAAACTATTCTGCAATCACCTGGTAAACTATTTACTCATTTGAAAAGTATTTTATGCTAATATTTCATAAACAGAATAACCAATATCCTCCTTTGTAAACAAGCCAAACCCTAGAAGTGAATCTCACACCTCCTGAAACTATAAATAGCAATCTACCGAGTCTTGACACTATTTCATCACGGTGCGAGTTGCCCCATTCGTTCCTTACGATAAGGTTCACTTATTGGTAGTAAATGCGTTGAACTAGGCTACTGATATACCATCACCCTCACGACAGTTTTGCCCTCAAGGAGTTCTAGATAACTCAGACTCAAAATTCATTTTTATATGACCTCACTCCTGCACCGAGATAACATCGGGAAGTTAACACTAAGACTGCCACCCTATTGAACTTACTACATAAATCATTGTACCTCACCAAATCATCAAATAGAGGACTTACCAATAACAGAAAACCTAAATGCTCTCCCACAAATGGAGAGAAACCCTTAAACAACCACGTTAGACCCAAATCGGTTACAAGTACCATCACCCCTTCCCAAACATGATACCAATAGATAACGTAAACTGAATCGCGGGACGCGATTCCTTGTAAGGAGGGTAGACTGTAACCACCCGTAATTTTTCGGACTATTAATGGAATAATTTGTTT
>LBNU01026880.1:42360-68922 GCA_014162995.1 Artemisia annua | reverse complement strand
AAATATCACTTGTGATATTCAGAAAATCACAGTGATTTTTTGTGATTTTTTTACGTTTTCGTCCGTTTTTATACGTTTCCGAATATCACAAATGATATTAAGAATATCACTTGTGTTTTTCTGAATATCAATGGTGATATTCTAAATATCACTTGTGATTTTCTGAATATCACTTGTAATTTTCATGTTACAAAACATTTGTTGAAAATCACTTGTCAAATTCAGAAAATCACTTATGATATTCAGAATATCATTTGTGGTACTCATAGTATCACTTGTGATATTCTCCATATCACAGAAAATCACTTGTGATATTCAGAATATAACTTGTGATATTTAGAATAACACTTGTGATATTCACAAGTGATTTTCTGTGATTTACTTATGTTTTCGTCCGTTTTCATATGTATTAGTCCATTTTTTTATGTTTTCGTCCATTTTTATACATTTTTGAATATCACAAATGATATTCAGAATATCACTTGTGTTTTCCTGAATATCAATGGTGACATTCTAAATATCACTTGTGATTTTAGTGTTACAAAACATTTGATGAAAATCACTTGTCAAATTCAGAAAATCACTTATAATATTCAGAATATCACTTGTGATACTTTGAATATCACAAAATATTACTTATAATATCCGGAATATCATTTGTGGTACTCATAGTATCACTTGTGATATTCTCAATCACAGAAAATCACTTGTGATATTCAAAATATCACTTGTGATATTATGAATATCACAGAATCACTTGTGATATTCAGAATATAACTTGTGATATTTAGAATATCATTTGTGATATTAAGAAAATCACAAGTGATTTTTTGTGATTTTCTTATGTTTTCGTCCGTTTTCATACGTATTACTCCATTGTTTTACGTTTTCGTCCGTTTTTATACGTTTCCGAATATCACAAATGATATTCGGAATATCACTTGTGTGTTTTCTGAATATCAATGGTGATATTCTAAATATCACTTGTGATTTTCTGAATATCACTTGTGATTTTCATGTTACAAAACATTTGTTGAAATCACTTGTCAAACTCAGAAAATCACTTATGATATTCAGAATATCACTTGTGATACTTTGTATATCACAGAATATTATTGATAATATCCAGAATATCATTTGTGGTACTCATAGTATCAGTTGTGATATTCTCCACATCACAGAAAATCACTTGTAATATTCAGAATATCACTTGTGATATCAGAATATCACAGAATATCACTTGTGATATTCACAAGTGATTTTCTGTATTTTCTTATGTTTTCGTCCGCTTTCATACGTATTAGTCTATTTTTTTTATGTTTTCGTCCATTTTTATACGTTTCCGAATATCACAAATGATATTCAGAATATCACTTGTGTTTTTCTGAATATCAATGGTGATATTCTAAATATCACTTGTGATTTTCTGAATATCTTGTGATTTTCTGAATATCACTTGTGATGTTACAAAACATTTGTTGAAAATCACTTGTCAAATTCAGAAAATCACTTATAATATTCAGAATAACACTTGTGATACTTTGAATATCACAGAATATTACTTATAATATCCAGAATATCATTTGTGGTACTCATAGTATCACTTGTGATATTCTTCATATCACATAAAATCACTTGTGATATTCAGAATATCACTTGTGATATTTAGAATATCACAGAATATCACTTGTGATATTCAGAATATAACTTGCGATATTTAGAATATCACAGAATATCACTTGTGATATTCAGAATATAATTTGTGATATTCAAAATATCACTTGTGATATTTAGAAACATATAAACGTCTGAAATTGCCAAAAATATTTAAAAACGAACGAAGACAAATGAAAAAACGGACAAAAACGTAAGAAAACTTATGAAAGAGTAAAAACATGTATGAAAAAGACAAAAACGTTTGAAAAATGAACGAAAACGAAAGAAAACGGATGAAAACGAACGAAAACGTAAGAAAACGGACGAATATGTATGAAAACGAAAAAAATGTATGAAAATAGACGAAAATGTATGAATGCCAAAAAAAACGTTTATTAGGAAAAAAAACGTGTATTAGAACGAAAAAAAAGAAAAAAAAAAGAAGCGTGTAAAAAAAAAGAAAAAAAGAAGTGTGTAAAAAAAGACAAAAAAAAAAAGAAAAAAAACAAAAAGATATGTAGCGTGAAAAAAAAGGCACAAAAAAAAGAAAGAGAAAAAAAAGGAAATAAAGAAAGAAAAAAAAAGAATAATAAAAAAGACAAGAAGACAAAGAAAAAGGAGAAAAAAACATGGACTTATGTTTCCCCATTTAAATCTTAGGTTAATCCTCACCATTAGATCAAACTAGATGGATGGTGGGGATTTGTCCCTTGGTATGCACCAAAATAAGAGTATGCATTTGAATTTTTCTCATATATTAGATGTGTTGTTATAGCCCATCATTTGTCTGTGGACGTGACCCATTCATATTAGATGTGATTATATATTATAGCCCATGATTATTTATTTATTTATTTATTTTTTGGTAAAAGAATTCTATACTCGGTGAATAACCCATGATTATGTTGATTAACGAAAGACATGGGAAATAAATATCACAATATGGTATCATAACCTACATTACCCTATATACTTCTCTAAACGTTAAGCTTTAAAAACTAAAACAACCCAATAAGTAAAATAATTAAAATAGCCTAATAAGCAAAATAGTTCGGTCCAAGTTCAGCCGAAACGTTGCGGCTTTGTTTCGTTTACGGTGTGTTCTCGAGTTTTATCAATTAACACTGTGTTTTCGAGTTGAATAAAAGGGAGGAAGTAAAGTGAAAGTGAGAAAGTTTGTGTTCTCTAGTTTTTTTTAGAAAGTAAAGTGATGTAAAGTGGTTATATTTTAGTTATAAAACTTTCACTCAACTTTTGGGGTGAAAGTCACTTTACTTCCTCTTTCTTTCACTTTTATTCATTTTTTCTCTAGAACGCAGGCGTAAAGAAAAAGGGAAGTAAAGTGGAAGTAAAGTGGGAGTAAACACTTTCCTCCCACTTTTGGGAGAAAACACTTTACTTCCTTTTTCTTTAATGATAAAACTCAAGAACAAAATGTGAGAGTAAACATTTTCACTTTCCTTTCCTTTTCTTTAATGATATAACTCGAGAACACAGTGTTAATAAAAGAAAAATTTACAAAATAGCCCCCCAACTATATAACAAGTTATGAANACGAAAATACAACTTACTCAAGACTAAAGAAGATCTAAGCGAGATCAAACAAAAGATACACGGGTTTTTGTGTGTTCAATATCAACATCAAAAACATCATATCTTGTATTTGTGTTAGATATGTATTGTGGCTTAGTTTTTAGTTGAGAGATTAATTAGGATGTGGGCGTATAAATGTTATTAGATATTGATAAATAAAGTTTGTATATTAAAAAAAAAAAAAAAAAAAAAAAAAAAAAAAAAGTAAATAGTAAAAAGTTCATCGTAGTTTTCATAACTTGTTATATAGTTGGGGGCTATTTTGTTAAATTTTTCTTTATTAACACTGTGTTCCTCGAGTTATATCATTAAAGAAAGAAAGGGAAGTGAAAATGTTTACTCTCCACATTTTGTTCTTGAGTTTTATCATTAAAGAAAAAGGAAGTAAAGTGTTTTTCCCCAAAAGTGGGAGGAAAGTGTTTACTCCACTTTACTTCCACTTTACTTCCCTTTTTCTTACGCCTGCGTTCTAGAGAAAAAATGAATAAAAGTGAAAGAAAGAGGAAGTAAAGTGACTTTCACCCAAAAGTTGAGTGAAAGTTTTAATAACTAAAATATAACCACTTTACATCACTTTACTTTTCTAAAAAAAACTAGAGAACACAAACTTTCTACTTTCACTTTAGGGTCTGACCGGAGAAGAAAAACGAGCAGCCTCCGCGTCTGATTGGTAAATGATAAGAGGCTAGTCATATCTTTTTGTCAAAAACAAACACACTTTAGCTTTCTTCACTCTCACTTATTTCACACCCATATACACATAAAAAAGAAATTGCACAAACAAATTAACGATCGCCGCTATAAGCGGGTAATCGTTAAGCAGAACACTACTAAAACAATCAAACCAAACTTTAAACTCATCCAACAACCTTGTATAGATTTGGGGACCATTTATGCCAAACTTATAACTGGCCTTTTAAAACCTAGGGTTGGGGTACCACAACACCGAAAATGGCTTCTTTCAGTTCAATCAGGTCTACAATATTCGACAAAGAAGAAAAGAAACAGTACTGCTCTCTTAGAACCATATTTCATAAAAAAAAGATATATATTTAATTTAACCTTTATAATAATAAGAATAAATCTCATATTTGCAGGCAATATCAAGCTCATATATTAGGCCTCAATGCTTACGATCGTCACAAAAAGTTTCTCAAAGATTACGGTCAGTTATTATATGCTTTCTTGTTTTTTCATATATTTAAATCTGGGTCTTTTTTTTTAGACAAAATAAGCCGGAAAATTAAATATAAGCAGAAATAATATAAGCCCACAAAGATTAGCTCAGGGGTGTTTGTTTTAGCTTATATAGCCGGCTTATGACTTATTTGGTTTTGGGCTTATGTTTCATAAGCTTACTTTTTGTGGCTTATTTTGAAACTTTTCGGCTTATATAAGCTTATCATGTCATGATAAGCTTATAAAAGGTTTCAAAATAAGCAACAAAAAGTGAGGTTATGAAACATAAGCCCAAAACCAAATAAGCCATAAGCTGGCTATATAAGCCGAAACAAACATCCCCTTAAACAAACGCCCCCGTAGGTTAAAGATTGATTTGGACACTAAGGAAGTACGCAAATAGTGAGCAATTTATTTGCGGGTTCTTGGTGTCCTAAAGTAAATGGATGATGAACATTTCCCTCCGCATAAGTGAAGGTAGGGGGCTACTATCGTTCGTACATTTTGTTATTGTTAAGAAAGCACTAATGTGATGAATGACCAAATGTGTTTGTGTATCGTTTTTGCTAATAATGAGATGTCGATGCATTTGTTTGGTTGTAAACTATGAATTTGTAATGCGATTAGGGTATGTATTTTAAAGGGTTTAGACTAAAATAACTTGTTTAGCTTCTGGATGTACCAATTATGAAAACTGATTTAGCATCATAGTTCTCATGTGAAAACTTCCGTGGTAATGTCTTGTTGCTTTTGCAGCTAACTTTTATGGGGGAGATACGCAAAAACAAGAAAATTTACCAATAAAAACGGATCAAGACACTCTTAGAGAAGGTTATCGGTAAGTTTGTTTGCTCTCTCTTGCACATTCATGCTTTTAACATTCGTGTATATAATCTTGTTTTTGTTTTCTATCCAATAAAACAAGTGCTGATTAAGCATTTTCCATGTGATAGATGGTAACACCTTTTAGCAAAAATGAATATAACGATGCTTCAGCAATTTTGTCTGTATCATTTGTCCTGTAATTCTGTTACTAGTTTACGACTATGAATCCAGAATTTTCAGCTTTGCTTCCTGTCCTTTTACAACCTTATAAGAGCTGATTAGGTTCTAGTACTAGAGATTGTCTTGATCATTTGAAAGTTTTAAACATTCAATACTTGTTCAAAAGTATTAAACTTTTTTAATTGGTTGTGCTTTTTTGTTAGTGTATAGCAAGGACTTAAATTTTGTGTGACATTTTATTGGAGTACATAGCGTGCTTTAAGACACTTAAAATACGTGATTGTGATGTATCCATCTTTGTTCGTATTTATATGTATAAATGGAATTACACACATCTTGATGCATTTTTTTTTTTATAAAGGCCTTAGAAAACAAATTTTTTACAATGGAGCTAATGCATCTTGATGCTAACTAGTCATGTGACTGTCATACAAGATCGTGGTTTCCTGTTTACCTACCTTTGATTGTGCATGCGCTATGTAAATTCTCCGATGCCTTAACTTATGAGCTTAGCTATGTGTTTCACTGTGCTTTGCATACTTTTGAAATTGTGTTGGTTACACGCTATTTTCTTTGTTCAAAGGTTCATACGTTCAGAAGAGGATGATATGGACTCATCATGGGAACAGAGGCTGGTGAAGCGTTACTATGATAAGCTTTTTAAAGAGTATCCTTTGCAAAGTATCAGAATATTAGTTTGTTTTTTTGAGCTAGTTGCAATAGCTTTCAGTTTACAAGTCTTTGTTAAAAAGATATTTTGAATGTCATGCCACCTTTTGTGGGGTTGGCAAGCATTATTGACGTGGAATCTGTAGAGAGGATGTACCAAAGGGGATGTCTGTTATCATTTAATCTTTAGTTAATTTAATGGTTGAGATGAATATTTTAATTAGGATAAGAGCAAGGTCACGATGTGGCAATGTTCATCAAGTCGCCTGACTCTAAATTCTAACAAAGTTGGTTGTTCTTTTACAGTAACAAAACAATGTTAATACGTGCTAGGTTGAGAATAGACAAATTTCTAGGTTAAGTCAAATACTGAAATTCTCCATCATCCCGGTCCCAAGAAATGGACTTGAACACAAAGTTCACAACAGACTATAATAGCTAGTTGGAGAAGTGACAATCAACTAGATCACGAATGTAGATCATGTTGGAGGTTACTAAATTTGGGAAGGTTAGACATAACAATTATCATTGATCTTTAAAGACCGACATAAACCGAGCTTGTTAATTAGTTGTGGCTGCAACAGGAAATTTTTCTTTTCATAAATGCACCACAACAATTTGTTAAAAAATGTCGGTTCTGTCGGGTTTCTAAGAAGATCGATGCTAATAATATGTGGTTGACTATCCTTGTAATTTAGTTATCTTTAACATGACCTGTGGTTGAATCTAGTTTACCATACTTTTGATAAGCCACTTTGAATGTCAAGGAAATTTTTGTTTGGGTCCTTTACAAGCATGGTAGGATGATGGAGGCAGACCTTAGGAAGTCACATGTCGCATATGCGTATTTCGAGTAGATGCAACTCGGGGCCTAAGCATTATATATTCAAGTTATTTCCAGAATTATCTATTTGTTTTTAGGGATTTTGATATAATTTAGGAGTTTCAATCTTCGAGTTGGATTAAAGTCTATTCTAAGATTCGTTTTACTTATTTCATTCATTGATTCGATTGTCTAATTCCAGAAAAGTTTTGCATTCTTACTCCGGCATTGATTCTTTCGGTTTGCTAACAAATGTGTTGCGAATCGCTAAAGAACCTAGTAAAGCAAATTAAAAATACTGATTTTTGAGTAAGAAATCGAAAAACATTCTAGAATTAAGTGAAAATAAATTAATGAACGAGAACCGTTTGACTAGTTTGAATAGACTCGCTCACTCACATCCTAAAAATACTGGAATTCCTAGCTATCTCTTGACTATTAAAGCTATCTTCACTAAATATAGCTGAAAACTAGACTATATGGGAAAGCATAAAAATAAATATATATTGCTTAGAACCGCGTTGCATCTATTCTGAATTTGTATCTGTAGCCTGCAACTTTCTTTGGTCCGCCATCACCTTGGCTAGCTTAGGATGGAAGGTTGCTTATTCTGCTCGAAGTTGTTTATCTAATGCCTAACCAAAGTAGTTTTTTTTGTTTTTTTGGGTAACCATCTTTTTAGGAGGTTGGCGTGGCCACATCAGGGTTGTTAGCACCTAGCTGGAATAGAACTTGAGACCTCACATTTTAGGAATGATAGTCACAAGCCTTTTGCCACTAGGTCACCTTGAGTGGTTAATTGTTTGTTTTTTGTGCCTCCAATATAATTGATTTTTTGTTTTACCCGGAGTATAGTTTTCAGGAACAGTTGGTATCAAACCAGTTAATTAGATCATGACGTTGTATGTTTAGACTTCTACTTTTATTGTCTGTGCTGTTTTATACTTTTTAGGTTATATTCTTTCTCAAGTTAGCAGACTTATGCTGTTCATACTTCATCATTGTATTAACCCGCAGTGTGCTTTTTCCTTTAACATTTATAAAGATATTGCATTGCAGACATGTCACATTATAAGACAGGCAAGGTAGGCTCTTGAGAAACCGTGTATACAAGACTTTATTTTGATATTTTAATATATGGTTGACATTGAAGCTTCAACCGGCATTATTAATTCTTTATGGGAGGGACTATAATGTAACTGTTGGCATCTTCTCAGATTGGACTGAGGTGGAGGACAGAGAAAGAAGTTAAGTCTGGCAAAGGTAGTTTTGACACTATGACCATTATCTTGCTTATTCTTTATGAAATATCATGTTTACTCCTCCTGATAACTTATAAAAAATTACTCCTATCACCTATGATCACTGTAAAAGTCTGGCAAAGGTAGCAATGTAGCATTGTGTTGCTCATTGTTAGACATATAATTGTATCACCAATAGTAGATTCATTCTTAGTGTATTCTGGTTAGTGAACATGTTGTAATTTTTACTCAATGTGAGATACACTTTGGGCATCTTATAAATGAAGATGGGTTCTACCTAAAGTGCTTGTAAACTATGTTATATATTGCCTTTCTGAGCTTTTAATTTTTGATCTTGATTGTCAGGGCAGTTTGTATGTGGTAACAAACATTGCAGTGAAGAAGAAGGTTTAGCGAGTTATGAGGCAAGTCTTTTAAATAAACGTCTATAATGACATGATTGTTATAATCATCTGATTGAAAACCACTGCTTTTTAAGTACATCACAATTAGCCAAATATGTGTTCCACAGTGGCCGCATTCATCTTACTGCAAGATACATGTTTGGAAATAATGTTATTTTCTCTCTTTGCAGGTGAATTTTGCATATTTTGAAGCTGGTGAAAACAAGCAAGCTCTGGTGAAATTAGTAACTTGTGAGAGGTATGATAACTTTTTTAGTTTTCCTGCTCCATGAAGGATATTGTGGTAGTTTTATACTTTTATCTTAGCACTTTGTTCTTCATTATTTTTCTTGCAGATGTGCAAAGAAACTTCTATACAGAAAACTGAAGGAAAAGGAAAAGGAAGAAGCAAAATCACGGGAAAAAGAAGAGCACAGAAAGAAAAGGTATCTCATGGTTCTAAATTTTGCTTTATTTCCTTTCACATTTTTATTTGATTGGATCAGTTAGTAGCGCCTTTTTAGCGCCTATTTCTTGTCAGAAAGCATATAGTCAACTTTAACTGTTATTTTTTGTGAAATTTTCAGAGAAAGGGAGGAAGTAGATGACGATACAAGCATGGGGTATGAGAGATCCAAAGGTCAGTGTATTTTTAAATAATGTGCAGAAACTATACTTTTACCCTATGTGCATACTGAACAACTGCCATATGCGTTCATAATTCCTAGACGGTTTTATTCTCCATACCTCAACTAAAGTTCCAGGAAAGATAATTTAGCAACAGCTCGGGCAAATGGTCCTAGAATGGATAGTAATGTCAATATATCATGTGATATCTGTGTCATTGGCGCTCGTATTATCGTCTCTTACACCAATCTTTTATAAAAAGTTGACGTGTTATATAAACATACTTATTAGAGATGACAAGCATATGGGTGATACTGGTTATTGTTTATACTTGAGGAGTCAATTTCAACCATTTATTATTTAAAGGTCTTTGTGACATATGTTAGATATCTAACAGGTCAAATGGGTAAAATAAACAAACTACAGCTTACACAAAATGTGCTGAACGGGTCGGAGCTGAAAGTGCATATTTTGATGAGTAAAATCTCCTATACCATATTTTGTAATTATGTAAGATTAGGTGAGCTGCTAATCGTTAATAAAGTAAAATAATAGTTCTGGACAAATAGTGTCCACTAATCGGTTCAACCGGTACCAAATTCTTACCTTTTTGACCCATTGCCCATGTTTCCATTTTGCCACACCTAAAATTTTCTGCGTACACTTTCTACTGTAATGACATGGCATAACATTTCTATTGCATCTTTGGCAGGGAAAAAGTCTTCCTCAACTTCCGCAGGTGATGGTAAATCTAATGAAGTGGATGACTTTGACCAGTATCTTCAAGGAATGTTCCTTTAGTTGCTTTGCTACTTTGGCAGCTATTGCTTATTTGACAACATCGAAAAGGATAACTGATAAGTTTGATAGTAATATTATTGATCAATGTAAATGTGTTTTTATCATTGTTTCTTAGTAATTTGAAAGTAAACTGTTTACATCTAAAATCTCGTTAAAAACATGTACAATTACCATATGAGTAGTCCAAAAGTACTCTTAATATTGGATTCATTGATTAATATCTATGGAAATTATGTCATTGTAATGTTACACATGTGCATATGAGGGTTTCAGGATCGAAAAACGAAAATGTTGATCTACTGCTGTATACTAAGAAAAGGCAGGTATGAGGACCAGAGCAGAAATGTTGATCTTACTATTCAAAGAAAAAAAGCTCGCAACGCAAATAATCAGTGGCCGATATCTGTAGATGTCTTTTTTTATTTATTAATACTAGAAACTCTAGTAATACTACAACCGTAAACTTTACGCGTAAACTTTTATGGCTTTTCAATAATCTTTAGTAAAGATCAATCTTGATTTTTATAAGTTAATAACTATTTTCTTCTTTGTAGACATGAGCACAACAATAACTAACTCTTGCATTTTCTTACACAGCCAAGTTTGGGTCTCATAGACACACTAAAAAAAATAAAAAATAAATAAATAAATAAATAAAAAAAGGGTATCAACTTTGTATGAATCATTCATCAACTTGAGGTTGTAAGATTTTGTTAGGTCTTCAATTGGTCAAAGTTAAACAACACCAAATGGAGTCTAACCCAACGGTTGGGCCGTTATTGATTTCCATCCAACTGCACAAAACCAACACCGTTGACTTTATTTTCTTTTCTTTTCTTTTCACGTTGTCTTTTTTTTATTTTATTATTTATTTATTTATTATTATTTTTAAAGGCAATAATTTTTTATAAAATTAAAAACTAACAAGATGCTAGGAAATACAACAATCTCGACAATGACCCTCATAGACTACAACAACCATAAACACCACCCTCGACAACGAACCTAAACTAAACCACATCAACCTCAAAGGCATAAACAATCGCGGCGACTCAAGAATCTCTATCCAAAACGAGCTTTGCATTGACAATGGAGAAGATCTAAACAATTAAAGGAATGGACATCTCGCCTTCAAACTCTAGCACAACACCTAACCACTTAAGGGCAACACCCGAGTTAAAAACATGGATATGGGTTAAAAACCCAACCACGAACATGACACACGGTGACACGACCTTAACACTGCCCTGCCTTGACACCTCACACAAGATACCAACCATGAAAATAACTCGAGTGGTGGTATAATGATATGTAAAATCCGTTGACGAAGATGAAAACTCCATACTTGTAAAATCACCACACGTCAATAACTACTCGACCTTTGCTTACCTGAACCCAACACCTCGACTCTCCCGAAACTACTTCAACCTGGCTCACAACTACATGAAATATCTATGCGACCTCACCATCATCGACACCACGACCTCACCAACATCACAACCTCACCATGACACCACGACAACACCATGACTTTCTCAACACCACGACCTCACCAACACCACGAAAACACCACGACCTCACCAACACAATGATCTCATCATCACTGCGACCACACCATCCATATGATATCACCATCACCACGACCTCACCAACACCTTATCTCACCATCTACACAACCTCGCCAACACCACGAAAACACCACACCACTACCTCACCAACACGACATCACACCAACACCACGACCTTACCAACACCTGACCACACCAACACCACGACATCACCCAACACCACGACATCACCCAACACCACGACCTGACCAACACCTGACCTCACCATCTCCACAACGTCACCAAACACCTGACCTCACCATCTCCACGACCTCACCACCACGACCACACCAACACAACACCTGCCTCACAACCACGACCTTACCACCACGACCACACCAACACAACGCCTGACCTCATACCCACGACCTCAGCGACACCACTACCACACAATCTACAGGACATCACCATCTCCACCACGACCACCAACACAACACCTTACCTCACCAACACCACGACCTCACCATCGCCTGACTTCACCATCACCACGACCTCACCATCGCTTGACCTCACCATCAGCACTATCTCACCATCTTAACCTCCCGATCTGAACCCTACAACCACATCGACCAAAAAACAACATTTTATTTTTTTAAATTATTGTTATTATTATTATTTTTAAATAAAGAGGCATCAGGGGTGTTCACAATTCGAGTAATACGGAACCTAAAACGGAAGTTGAACCGAACTGAATTTATCAAAACTAAATCAAATCAAATTAAATAATCAGTTTTTGGTTTGGATATGGTTTTGCCAAAATGAAANTCACCCAACACCACGACATCACCCAACACCACGACCTGACCAACACCTGACCTCACCATCTCCACAACGTCACCAAACACCTGACCTCACCATCTCCACGACCTCACCACCACGACCACACCAACACAACACCTGCCTCACAACCACGACCTTACCACCACGACCACACCAACACAACGCCTGACCTCATACCCACGACCTCAGCGACACCACTACCACACAATCTACAGGACATCACCATCTCCACCACGACCACCAACACAACACCTTACCTCACCAACACCACGACCTCACCATCGCCTGACTTCACCATCACCACGACCTCACCATCGCTTGACCTCACCATCAGCACTATCTCACCATCTTAACCTCCCGATCTGAACCCTACAACCACATCGACCAAAAAACAACATTTTATTTTTTTAAATTATTGTTATTATTATTATTTTTAAATAAAGAGGCATCAGGGGTGTTCACAATTCGAGTAATACGGAACCTAAAACGGAAGTTGAACCGAACTGAATTTATCAAAACTAAATCAAATCAAATTAAATAATCAGTTTTTGGTTTGGATATGGTTTTGCCAAAATGAAAACTGAACCGAGCCGAAAATCAAATTTATATAAATATATGTATTTTTTCTATATTTATATAAAAAAAACCATCAGAACTCTTTCCTAGTATAAATATAACATTTTTTAAGCTTGAATTTTTTTACCCTAAAAACCATATAATTAAATGAAAAAATATATAAATTATGTAATTCGGGTTATTCGAGTCAACCCGAAAACCGAACCAAATTCAAATTTAGTGTTCGGTTCGATTTAATCAAATTTAAATTTGGTTTGGGGTTTCGGTTTTACACATAAAAAAGTTTTAACTGAACTGAATAAACCAAACCGATGAACACCTAAGAGGCATTATATACTCTGTCTCATTAGTCATTACTTAATCAAATTTTATTATCGGATCCATCTTTCTTTAGACCAAAGATTAAAAGTTAACATCATTGTATATATCATCATACCGCGTGGTGAATATAGAACAAAAACTTTGCGTTGATTTGTTATATTAGTATGATTTACGACGTTTTTGTCATAGCAGTTGGTATTCACAACACGATGATAACACAAATAATGATGTTATTTCCGCCTAATATTTTTCGTGCATGTTCCATATTTGGAATAAACTCATGAAATTAGGTAATTTGCAATTATACAATTTCCATCCATAATCAACTAGCAAGTAAACCGCCAATATAGAGTTGACCACAAAATTCGTGTTACACTACACAACCTATGATTTAAATTACAATTTGAAAACCAAATTTGTGATCATTTACCAAATACTTGAAAGTTGAAATGCATGTACATTGATATTCATAAAAATGAAATCATACCTACATAAAAAATTGAATTTTACCTAAATAGATATATGACATTAAACATGACTGTTACGTGGGAGCACAAAAACCTTTAACCATCACGTAAAAGCTAAACTTAAGAAGAAACATAAGATAGAAAGAAACCAAATAGACCAAACTGGGATAATGTGTAAGGATTTAATTAGCGAATATTAATTGAAATTGCAGATAATGATACACTGTATTTAAACAAAAACGAATAACAAATACTATACGTAGTAGATTATTTTCTAAATTCGGTATATATAAATATAATTTGGGATTTTTAACTTGTGCCGTGATTGCACAAGATTTTAATCATTCAACAAATCGAAATTACTATATTTACATGTTAGATGATATTATTAGTTTCCTAAATTAATTACTATATACATACCCGATATATTTCTAATTTTAGTAAGACGAAAGAATAGGATAAAGTGATAAACAACTAAACAAGACACTTGGATGGTAAGTTGGCACTGGTTACTTTAAAGTAAATTGTGTTTTTGTGGCAAAAGCTATTACCATTTTGTGTGAGTTACCAAACTAGGACTTGCCGTGGTGTGTTTGGACTTCATAGCATGAAATAAAGAAGCGTAGATTATATTAAGCCATATTTCTGATTTGGGTTGTATATTCGATTTGAATAAAGACATCTACTTAGGGAAAAAAAGGACAAAACAAACGATATCTTTTATAACATAAAATAAATTAGATTTGTATTAGTCAATGTAAAAGAGAACTTTTTGTACACATCAAAGCTAAAGATTATAATTCCGTATTGTCTATTTGTTAACACCGGCAGGTATCCGAGCGTTGCAGCGGTGAGTACTCTGAAATAAAATTTTTTGGTAAATCATGAATTTTAGTTTATTATATTGTTTTTGACAATTTAAAATTTACGGATATCAAGAATTTCGTTTATCCCGTGCCCGTTCGGGCTCGAGCCCGTTTGGCCAGCGCCAATTTGGGCTCGAGCCCTCTTGGCCTGCTGCCCGTTCGTACTTGAATATTTGTATTGCTTTATTATTTGTATTAGTGGAATTTAATAATTGTGTTTGAGTTGGTTGTACAATATGCTTGATAATTTGTATTTCCTAAGAGGTGTTTTAATAACTGTATTAATTGTATTTATTGACCAGTTAATTACGACTACATTAAATATCTTGACTACATTCATTGTGTTTTAATTATGTGCAAATTATTAATTTTACTATAATAAGCAATGCTAAATTTAAGAGTTTCTAATTTTAGTAAGTCTATATGCATTACAAGATGGTATAACGACTATTGATATGTTTGGACTTAAAACTTTTGACATACCAAAATAGTTGAAACCGTAAAAGTATATATACAATTTCATTATGTAGCATTGTCCCTCAAGTAACTGCAAGCTTTAAACCACTTCACATTCTAACTCCATACTTACATCATGATAATTCACATTCTCTTATAACTAATAAAGCCATCATTTTTTCTTGTTCCAAATCCACTCACACACACGCACCTGAAATATTCTCTTCCTAAAAAATCTATCTATATATATGTCCATGGCAACATAGAATTTTGATTTCATAGCTTTCCTCCTTGTCCTATTGATCTCTCCCTCACTCCCACACACACACACACACACACACACACACACACACACACACACACACACACACACACACAACTCTTTCTTAAAGAGCTAGTTTCATTGTGGCAAGAAATGTATCTACATAAACACTTGGTTATATTACTAACCATCTTATGTTCAACCCTGTCTTGTTGTTCTTACAAAGACCATCAGAACATTAAAACAATTACAAGAACCTTATTAGCACATCACCAGCCTAAGTTACGGCGCGTCAATGTGGATCACTATGGTGCCAATGCTAACGGAACCGATGACTCTATGGTATTTTACTTCACAAGATTTATCAACCGAATACATGAATCATGTATTGAATTTTTGCTTTTCCCATGGAATGATTTCATTATTAATCTGAATGGTTTTTCATTTCGATATTGTAGGCATTTATTCAAGCATGGGATAATGCTTGTAATTCTTCAGATGCAACTGAGTTTGTGGTTCCTAAGAACAAAGTGTATCATCTGAAGCCCATCACATTTTCTGGCCCTTGTAATCCTAAACTCAGAGTTAAGGTAATATTCATGTGTATCATATATATGAAACCGTAAATTGTTACTGTAATAGTTATTGCATCAACTCTTTGAATCACCTATCTTAACTGTTTCACATACAATAAAGTTATATACATAAAACTGATTATTTTTATATTTTAGAAAATTTTTAATAATACTTTATTACTTTCATAACTTCATCTCTCTCTAGTATATATATATCTATGCATGGCCACATTATAAGAATGCATGGTAGACTTTTAAAAAAATGTATATTAGTATATACACTTCATGAGCATCTGATTATGGTGAAGTGATTAAACAAATAAACACACATATTTCATCAATTAATATTAATAAGAATCATACCACCTATGAAAACTGTGATGTAACAAATCTTTGTCGAATCAAAACTCAAAGCAACCAAGATTTGTTAGTGACCTAAGTTTCGCAACATTATAATATTCATGCAATTTTGATGACACTAATATGTTTTTATTATTTGATTTCAATTTATATCGAACAAGGTTTATGGGACAATTAAAGCTTCTTCACACAAGACAGATTACGAGGAAGATCGAAGACATTGGATCGTGTTTGAAGATCTTGATAATTTAGTAGTTGAAGGGGGAGGAACCATAAATGGAAATGGGAGAATTTGGTGGATCAAATCTTGCAAAGTTGATCAAACTCAAGTAAGTTTTAAGTTTTGCTTTTTCCATATGTTAATAAGTTATCAACATAAAACTTAAATAACAATGCATTATTTACTTTAATAACTGATGAATAGAACATTTTAAACTGAAACCAGCAGTATCATATTCTTTTATAGCCTCACAATTGTCCAAGATACAAGTATAATAAACTGTTAATTGTTGCATTATTCGGGGAAAACGTTTATATATTGGTAAATATTTTTGAAGATAGCAATATTATAAGGAGTACTAATACATAGAAGCTTGGTAAGCTATACATATATATAAAAATTCAAACATTTATATGAAAAATGCATAGTTTGAGTTTAATTAGAAGTTTTTTTTAGTGTTATTTTGCGTGTTGAGAGGTACGCATCATCAAGTATATTGGTCGTGTTTAGTTAAATTGGTTTTGGTTGTCAAAAATTTATGTAATTAAATCCTTGAATAATAGGAAAATTTTCCGAAACTAAAACAGTTATTTATATGATCCCAAATCTTTGGAAAAAAAATAAAAAAATAAAAATCCAAACTCTATATTCTACAACTAGTCGTGATTATATATTTATAAATACATGAAAAAAAATGATTTTTAAAGCAAATTTGATATACTTCTAGTCAGAGTATTTATAGTTAATGATTAGTGAGTTCTAAGAAGCAAGTTGATATTTATATTTATGAGATTGATTTTTTTTCTTTCAATATTTCCTTACCAAGTAATCTAACTTATTTTATATCTGCTTGCAGCCATGCATAGGCGCACCAACGGTAAGTTCATGATGCTCAACCATCATAACAGTTTTATTATAAATTTGTCACGAACTTTTGGAAGGCAATAGAATTCATCACAAACTAAGTACTGTTTATAGAAAAAAGACATTAATTAGTTTTAAAGCTTCAATAGTTGTTCATTCCAGCCAGTTTCACTATGCAACAAATCTAGTTTCAACAGTTAAAATAAGATGGTTTTAGAATCCAGTAGCTTTCTTCTTAAAATTAGAGATAAATATAAGACGGAACCAGGTTTTAAAGAGATAGGGTGCACAAAAAATTTCAACCGTTATGGGCACATATTTTTTGGACCGGGTGCAGTTTGAAAAAATCGAAGATTTTTTTTTTTTTTTTTTTTTTTTTAAATGAAAATAACACTACATAACATAATTCCGTCGGGGTCCCATGACACCACGGGACACCACCTAGTTCCATCACTTGATATATGTTTATTAAATTTCAAATATTTTCAGGCGGTAACTTTCACAAATTGCACGAATTTGAGGGTGAATAATATAAGGATTAAAAATCCACAGCAAATGCACTTAACATTTCACAATTCAAGAAATGTGAGAGCTTCAAATTTGAGGATAATCGCACCTGCTAAAAGCCCCAACACCGACGGAATTCATATAACCGGTTCTCAAAGTGTTAGAGTGATCAACTCTATTGTGAAAACAGGTAAATTGTTTGACAAAAATTTCTTCAAATTATATCAAATTCAATATTCTGCTAAATTATGTTTTGCTTGACTAATGATTTTCATACGGTCATAATATTGGTCTTCCACACATAAACCATTGTTTTTAAGAAAATAGAAATAATACATGGTGTGTTTTTGATTTGTGGAATTTTTGAGAGGAAAATACAAATCTAGTTATTTGAAACCGATTATGGTTAATGATTTGTGTTCTCTATTTAGTCTCAGAAAGAAGAGTAGGAAGCTAACAATTACATAATGGTTTCTCCTCATTATGAAAATTAACTTGAGTGATGTAGTAAAGAGTTTCTTTGACGGATATATTTACAGGTGATGATTGTGTTTCTATCGTAGACGGTTCAACAAACGTCGTAATCAGAAAAATAACATGTGGTCCAGGTCATGGAATCAGGTTGGATATTTGAATTTTCGAGTTAGGACAATTCATTGTATCTTCCGGTTCAAATATATTTTGTTTTAAAAAGTTATAAGTTTTAACTATGAAGATAAATTTTCTTGATGCAACTATTTTCAGTATTGGAAGTTTAGGAAAGAACAATTCAGAGGACCAAGTGTCAAATATATTAGTGGATCAAGCAATACTTTCAAATACGACAAATGGAGTCAGAATCAAAAGTTGGCAGGTAAAATACCATATCCCATATGTTGCCAATCGTCCTAAATAAATTTGGTTTTTTTTTCTTCCTAAAAAGTACTAGTACTTATAGTTATCCTAAAAGCTAAGTTGTTTACTAAATAAGGTTGTTTTGAGTAAATTTGGTTTTTTTTTCTTCCTAAAAAAGTACTTATAGTTATCCTAAAAGCTAAGTTGTTTACTAAATAAGGTTGTTTTTGAGTTACATAGCAGTAACGATAGAAGTTCCTACGATGGCAGAACGTACATAGTTGGTATTTGGTATATATATTGGCATATTAAATCGCAGAACATTTAATTAGAAAGGTTGCTTTTGTCTAAAGGATAGTATTTTCTTTCTTGACAAAATGTCCATTACATTATTACCTACCTAAGCTGTAGTAATCGTTACGAGTATCGACATAACAATTTGAGTAAATTTTACCAAAGTTTAATAAATGATATTGTCACTGCTGGTTTCTTGTTCTATGAAACTACATATGTGTAAAATTAAATGTTGCGTCTCGATCTCTCACCTGGTGCACAAGTGCACAAAGTGTGATCAAATAGTTAATTGTATTCAATTATTCATTACATCATAACATGTTACTTACCAACATATAGTTTTGTTCGTTCATTAATTGTACCGGAATTAACATATACTTGACAAGTCCAACTTAACATACCGATATTTAGCTTAATGTACACCGGCCTATAGTAGGATGTGTAGTCGATGAAGAAGTAAGTTACTGATAATTTTTGTAATTAACTGATGAATATAAATGCAGGGAGGATCTGGATATGCGAGAAACATCAGATTCGAAAACATTATAATGCACAACGTTAGCAATCCAATTATCGTGAATCAAAACTATTGTGACCGCAAAGAAAAATGCCCAGAACAGGTTATTAATTATGTTATTACACCTTTTCTTACCACTGTATAAGACTTCTACTTAATCGCTGATTTTTTGATTTATTCATTAACATTGTTTTTCATGGTTTCCAGTATTCTGCCGTGCAAATGCAAAATTTGGTCTATAGAAATATCAAAGGAACAACTAATTCGGAAGTGGCTATAAAGTTTGATTGTAGCCAGACGTTCCCATGCAAAGCAATTTTAATGGAAAATATAGTTCTAAATCGTGAAGGTGACGATCAAGGAGATATGAAAGCGGCATGTTCAAACGTCATGTTATCAACCTTAGGAAAAGTTACACCGCGTTGTGAATGATTGAAAATGTACGTAAAATAGCGCCATAGCAGAAAATTAGTAGGAAGATTAGTGTCTTTTTGAAACTATACATTGTTATGATAGATGTATCAAGTTTATGTTGTAATACATGTGTTAAATTATTATATAAATATTTTGCTATCTCTTTCGTTTCCCATAAAATTAAAAGAATCCTTTTTCGCGACAAGCGGCTATAGTTACAAGGACAAATCCAAACCTCAAGGCTAGTTTCAGGAATGAAATCACGGTGTTATATACAGATGCCTAGTATGGCTATCGATATATATGGGGAATTGATTGGCACACTCAAAAAATTGATTGGGACACTCAATGTACAAACAGTTAAAGCAGTTTATATTTACAGTACAACTGTTTAATGCACTGTTTGGAGTGTCCCAATCAAATATGGGAGTGTGCAAATCACCTCCCATATATATGGGTATGGCTATATGAAAGTTATTGTTAACAAAAGCATTTAAAATCTAGAGGCTGACACACAATTTAGGTGAGCATGACCCCTAAAATAAAGTTCAAATTTCTATTTAGAATAGAAGGGCAAAGCCCTAGTACTATCCCCAAGCCTGAGATGCGCTTAAAAGGCCACTAAGAATAAATTGTTGTTATATCGGTAGCCCAAACCTATTGTTTAGGATTTAAGACTATTTTGAGGACCAAACTTTTTTTACATACCAAGGGACTAATCTCCACCCTCCTTCTTCCCTCTATCTTTATTTGATCTAATGGATGAGATTAATCCCAACAATTTAAAAAACCCACTTTCATCCTTTTTCTTCAAATATTAATATCTTTCAAACCGTTAATCGTTAAGCGAAAAAAATATACCATTACGACGAGCATTTAATTATCTTTCTATAAATAGGCACTTTGATATATTTTCGACAATTTTTTTTTTCGTTTTTTTTCACGTTTTTTTTCGTGGCCGAAAAAATCACATATGATATATGATATTACATATCATATATGATATGTAATATCATATATGATTTTTTCGGCCACGAGAGAAAACGTGAAAAAAACGATTTTTTTTTTTTTTTTTAATTTTGTCGAAAGTATATCAAAGTGCCCGTCTATAGAAAGATAATTAAATGCTCGTCGCGATGGTGTAATTATTTTCGCTTAACGATTAACGGTTTAAGAGATATTTAAATTATAAAAAATGGGTGAAATACTAAAATGCTTTTAATCTCAACCATTGTTTTCTTTTTAGATGGATGGTGGGGATGAGTCCCTTGGTATATAAAAAAAGTTTGGTATTTAATATAACTCTCCTGATTGTTTAGAGTGAAACTAGAATTTCATTGTTATTAGGTGCTGAATTCGACTTAATGGACTAAATATGAAAAAAAAAAACTGAATTCATTAAGTCATACGAAAATTGTTTGTTTGTGACTTAATAGAGAAAGATAACTGAAAATATTAAGCAACCTTAGTTTTCATATGCAGACAACCTTAGTTTAATTAAGAGATGACTTGATTAAGTCATGTTTGTTAAATTTTCTTATTAAGTCCGACACCTTTGATAAATTAAAAGACAATGCACGTACAAGTGCATGCAGTAAGTGGTTATAAGGGTATAAAGAAGTTGAGCCAAACCTAAACGTGAGATTTTCGACTTATGATTTAATAAAATTTTCAGTATCAATGTCACATGTTCAAATTCACGAAAACATAGGTTGCATTATTCTAATATTCGAGTAAAAATCTAAGTGTTAGCCTAACAGTTATGATTATCAGAAAGCACTCATATAATATTTTGTTTCATTTTCAAAATTCATAAAAAATCATAACAAAATGATAAAAATGATAACTTTTGCAACTATCCTAAGAGTAATTGCTAAATATGAGGAGACCTTGTTGGAGAATTCCTGAGCTTTGGATAGGGCTTGATGCGTGTTGCCAGAGTTATCATGAAGTCGTTCTAGTTGGAGTGGAAGTCCCTTGACGTACAAGTAATTATCTTCCAGCTTATTAGATAGTTATTAGGTTAAGTGAAGTGTAATCCTAGTTATAGTCTAATTCGTTTAGTTTATTTTATATATACCGTGAAGGGTAGGGCATTACAATTATGTCAATTGAAGTTTTGATTTAAGTTTCTTCAATAAAAGGTTGTTGCGTGTTTGGCAATTATTGTTCTTCTTTTCCTGTGTCGTGATATTATTCCAGAAGTGTGTCGTGGTCATTGCCTGATAACTAGCAGTGGTATCAGAGCTTCAAAAAAGCTCCTGGTAAACAGTACATGTGATTAGAGGTTTCCGGAAAAGCTTAAAAACCAGCGATCGATTCTAGCCTACGACCTTGTGGTTAGACGTGTGGGTTTTAGTTGAAAGAGGTTTTCTGATCGCAACACAATTGGTGATTTTATACCTGCGTTTTAAGGTAACACAAAATGACACCAATCTTGGACTCTAACCTGCAAACCTGTGACGTGAAGATTTAAGTGGTTGGTGTTTGATCAAGTCTGGTCCATGGTCGTTTTTATGAGGCCTGATCACAGCTTATTCGTTGTTGTTTTTTTATCTGATATGGTCGTTGGTTTTTTATCAGCTATGATCATAGCTTAGTTATTACTTTTTGATCACTGAATATATATTATCTATCCGTGTTATAAAGGGCTGGAAAACTCTCCATTACAAACTTATTCATGATCAAGAATAAGAACCAGGATGACTGGAGAACCATCAGGTTCTAACAACCCACCACTGACAAAAAATAGTCAAATTTAACGTTTCAATGCCCGATGTTAAAGTCAACTAACTATACCATGGATTCTAAGCCCAGATCTACCACATCCCAGAATCCATGAATTCCAAGAAGTACCTCCAAACTCTCAAGGTCGTGGTCAAGGACTTGGTAGGGGCAACTATCAAAACCAAGGTCAACGTGACTCCTCGAAAATAATAAAGTGTTACCGTTGTGATAAGTATGGACACATTGTTTCAAGATGCCCAGATCGAAAATGAGACTATGAAGTAAACCTTAGTGAGACAAAAGAGATAGATGGAAATCATGAAGAAGGTACATTCTTTATGATGAATTTGGTTCAAGAAATAGTTTTCATGAGTGAAGAAAAGTTTACTCCTCCAAAGATCGAGTCCAACACCGAGGAAGATGATGTATGGTACTTTGACAACGAAGCAAGCAACTACATGCTAGGTAATTACTCTTACTTTTTTGAATTAAATATAACAGGTTGTATAAGATTTGGAGATGGTTCATGTCTAATTATCAAAGGAAATGGATCAAGCGAAAAATGGGAAACAAAAATTGCTAAAAGATATTTATTACATTCCCGCTCTTCATAGTAATGTGATAAATCTTGGACAAGCTTCAATATCCGGTTGTGATATTAGGATACGAGGTGATTTCTTAACCATACGTGATAGTTGTGGAATTTTGCTAATCAAAATCCCAAGAATTGCAAATCATCTTTACAAGGCTCAACTACAAGTTGGGAAGCCTTATTGTTTGCAAGCTAACATTGATGAAGAGTCATGGTTATGGCACGTGTGACTTTGTCATATCGGTTTTGGTGTGGTGAATTTGATGCACAAGTTAGCTAAAGGGGTACCGGTAATTAAGCATCAAGATCAAGTATGTGAGTCTTGTATGGTTTGAAAACAAACGAAGATGTCATTCTTGAAGAAAGAAACATATAGAGCTTAACATATACTTGATATGGTTCATGGGGATATATGTGGACCGTAAACCTCCTACTCGACAGGTAACTCTTTAATCCATTTCCTATTGACGATAATTCTAGGTATGATGCGCGTGGATTGCAACACGCACTACGTTTTACCTCTCGAGGGATCTCGAGAAGCTTGCAATCCCCACCAGGCAGTGTACCTGACCGATGTAGTATAGTGAAGTGGAAGTACCGGGGATTGATCGTTCTCTCACAGGGAATAGTGTTCGTTAGGTTAAAAACTACTCTAATCTAGGTCTAAGGGTGGAGGAAGATTCTTTTTGTAATTTTTTTATATTTTATGAAAGCAGTAAATCTCTTGTTTTGGAGGATAGGCGGATTAGTGCCTAGTCAACTACCCAAGTTATCTACTTCTAAGCTACTTATATTTTTTGATTTTTTGTTTTAGAGAAAATCAGTGGTGGAGAATAGTGTTTACTTAGATTTCATTACTCCCTAACTATCTTTTACCGGTTAATTGATATGTATGTTACTTGTGTGGATGAAGGGTGTATTCCTAATAACTCATTGAGTGGCATACATATCTCTCCAATTCTATGAGCTCTTATCTCACCGATAGCAACCTATGCATGAAATACTACCTTAAAACCAATAACGCACATATGATTCACGTTTCTAAAGACGTTCAAGCATGTTACCATATAGGAGATTAGCTAGTTTTCCTTAGTCTAACGTAGATGAAACATTCATCCAAAATACAATCACAACATACACATCACATGATAATCAATACTTAGGTTTCATTAGATCTAAGCAAACACAAAGTAAATTAGCCTAGCATATTAAAAGAAAGACAAGTACAAGAATAAATCACACAACACATAGACATATTATATGAATAAAGACTTATCTTCAATTGAACATGCAAGTTGGAAGGGTTTGGATACCCCCCAAGGTCTGTAAAACTCGTACTAGGGTTTTGGTCCCAAGTTCTCCACTCTAAAATTCCTCTCAAATAAAAGAAAAACGTTCTATATATATAGATTTTGCGGGCTGACGGCGTCAACCCAATAGGTGACGTCGTCAGCTCGGCGATTAGGGTTTTCAGACGGCCTTCCTTGACGTGGTCATAATTGCTGGTTCCAGATCTGACGGCCTTGGTTGACGGCGTCACCAATTTGCACTACGAACTCTCTGGCCCGTCACGAGTCTTTTTTCCACTTCTGGACTTCACTTGTTCCTGACGGCGTCACCTTGTAGAGTGTGACGGCGTCACCTTCTGTGATCTTTAAGGTCTTTTGAGTTTTTGTTGTTTTCCGCACTTTTTCACTCTGAAAACGCCCGAAAATGCTTCTTTTGTGATTTTCCCTTCAAAAGTACCTAAAATGAGAAAAGAAACGACTTTGGGTGAAATCCAAACCAAAAACATACGAATTAGGACTCAAACCGACCCTTAAAAAGCGTAACATTTTTCGTCTCATCAATGGTTTAACAAGCTAACATCGACTATGAAATTTAAAGATGTGCCTCACGATGCTATAAGTTGATGATATTTCCGTTTTCACTCGAGGGGGCAGCCCGGATTTGGCTCGAAAAAGAACCCCCTCGTTCTATTACTACATGGCAAGAACTCGTCTCGAAATCTGTTAATCATTTCTTTCCTCCATCTAAAATGACTAATCTTAAGAATGATATAACTAATTTTCAACAACGTTTTGATGAGAACTTTGGTGAGGCATGGGAAAGTTTTAAGGATCTTCTTAGAAAATGTCCTCACCACGGTTTCTCCGAATTGCACCAAATCGACACGTTTTATAATGCTTTGACTCAAAACGATCAAGATTCTTTAAACGCAGCCGTCAGTGGCAATATCTTGAATCGTACGCCAAGGGATATTTTAACGATCATCGACAGCAAATCTAAGGTTCCGACTTCTCGTAACAAGCCGAATGTTTCGAAAGTGACTTCTTTTACTCCTTCTCCTTTGTCGGTCCAATCATCGGAATTGGCCGAACTTACCGACGCCGTTCGTTGTATGATGAAAGAGTTTAAGTCTCAGAACCAAAAACCCGAGCCCGTTAAAGCCGTTATCGAAAAATGTGTGATTTGTAGTGGACCTCATCCTTATTATGAGTGTCAAGCCACCGATGGCCAAGTTTACAATGCTAACGTTGCAGCTACAAACTACACTCAAAATCAAGGTTTTCGTCCTCAAAACAACCAAATGGGGCCACCCGGTTTTCCACCAGTGCAAACTCATCAAAACTATTATCCTCAAAACCAAGGTTACACTCAAAACCGTGGAAACAATTTCAACCAATCTCAAAATTATCAAACCCGTCCACCACAACAAGTTCAACCGTCTCCCGAGCTTTCGAATTATATGAAAACAAACGATGTTAACATAAGAGCTATGCAAAACCAAATCAACAACATGAGGGTTGAGCTAAAAAGGGAGATCGACACAACTATGACTCGACAGATGAATGAGCTTAAGCAAATGATGAGTAGTTTTCTTCAAATGAATCAACCATCGACGTCTAATTCTCTTTCGAGTAATACTATTCCTAACCCGAGGAATGATTTGAATGCAATCACGACTCGAAGTGGTGTTGCATACGATGGACCCACGGCTCCGACTACCTCGTCTTCTCTTCCTCCTAAGGTAGTGGAACGTGAGACCGAGGCGACAAAGGACCCGGTAATTCCTATTAATAACGGAAGAACCGAAAACATCCAACCTCCGGTTGTCCAACCGTCAAAAGATAAAGAAGTTGAGTCCGAAAATGTTTCTAAAGGTAAGACTCCGAATGTTGACTCAAAACCGTCACTTCCTTATCCTTCTTGACTTAATGATCATAAGCTCCGTGAAAAAGCAAACCATCAAATGGAGAAATTTTATCAAATTTTCAAAGATCTTTCTTTTGACATAAGCTTTGCGGATGCTATTCTTTTGATG
>LBNU01026880.1:29248-40904 GCA_014162995.1 Artemisia annua | reverse complement strand
TAACAAGAAATATAATTTACATACGGACACACAAAGACATACGAAAACACACAAAACATGGGTTGCCTCCCAAGAAGCGCTTTTCTTTATTAATGAGTCTTGTAGCTAGACTCGAAGTCTTGCCTCGTTACGTGATCTCTTGTCCGGTTGTGTACTCCGGACCTAACTCTAGACACTCTTTGTAGAATCCCATTATTTTTCTCATGACGTAGTCTACTCCTTTACGCTTATCTTCTTCATTCCTATAGTAGACCGCTTGCTTATGTTCTTTCTCAAGGTCTGATAAAAGCCGGTATTGCTCTATCTTATATGGCATTTGGTAAGCTATTTGCTCGGTTCCTTCCTTGAATTTAACTATCCCTAGGGATGGGTTATAACTCATCTTAGAGGCCTCAATAAATGGTCTCCCAAACACTACTTGAGTTTGGCAATCATCAATTACCGGTCTAATATCCTCAACTATCACAAAATCGGTGACATAGGTGAAGTTGCCTATGAATACATGAAGTCCTTTGACCCTACCCACAAAATTGCTTATATATCGGGTGTTTGGTAACATCCTAAATCCTAGTGGGTCTCTTTTTATCAAGTTGTAGTAGGCTCTACTCATGATGTTGATAGGAGACTTAAGGTCTATGTAAGCTTTCCATGCATGAAGATGCCCTATGTTGCATGGTATGTTGAGGTTAGATGGGTCACCTGTTTTGATAATTGGATTACCTAGGACGTGTGGTGTTTCGGGGCTATCAAACAAGTCCTTATGGTATTCCTTCTCTTCGTTAGTGGGCCACCTATTGAAGTATTCGACTTCACTCTCTACGTCATCTACCTCCTTATTCTTAATCACCTCGGATTCTACGGTTTCAACCTTAGGGTCACTATCGTCTTTATTTTCATCATCCTCTTCCCTAGTAATTGGCTCAATAGTGACAATGTTGACAAAGTGGACATTCTTGGATGATGATGGGTCCTTAGTGGGAGATCCGCTAGTTGTGCTCCTAGTGTCCTTGGTAATCATGGTGCACAAGTGCACAAAGTGTGATCAAATAGTTAATTGTATTCAATTATTCATTACATCATAACATGTTACTTACCAACATATAGTTTTGTTCGTTCATTAATTGTACCGGAATTAACATATACTTGACAAGTCCAACTTAACATACCGATATTTAGCTTAATGTACACCGGCCTATAGTAGGATGTGTAGTCGATGAAGAAGTAAGTTACTGATTATTTTTGTAATTAACTGATGAATATAAATGCAGGGAGGATCTGGATATGCGAGAAACATCAGATTCGAAAACATTATAATGCACAACGTTAGCAATCCAATTATCGTGAATCAAAACTATTGTGACCGCAAAGAAAAATGCCCAGAACAGGTTATTAATTATGTTATTACACCTTTTCTTACCACTGCATAAGACTTCTACTTAATCGCAGATTTTTTGATTTATTCATTAACATTGTTTTTCATGGTTTCCAGTATTCTGCCGTGCAAATGCAAAATTTGGTCTATAGAAATATCAAAGGAACAACTAATTCGGAAGTGGCTATAAAGTTTGATTGTAGCAAGACGTTCCCATGCAAAGCAATTTTAATGGAAAATATAGTTCTAAATCGTGAAGGTGACGATCAAGGAGATATGAAAGCGGCATGTTCCAACGTCATGTTATCAACCTTAGGAAAAGTTACACCGCGTTGTGAATGATCGAAAATGTACGTAAAATAGCGCCATAGCAGAAAATTAGTAGGAAGATTAGTGTCTTTTTGAAACTATACATTGTTATGATAGATGTATCAAGTTTATGTTGTAATACACGTGTTAAATTATTATATAAATATTTTGCTATCTCTTTCGTTTCCCATAAAATTAAAAGAATCCTTTTTCGCGACAAGCGGCTATAGTTACAAGGACAAATCCAAACCTCAAGGCTAGTTTCAGGAATGAAATCACGGTGTTATATACAGATGCCTAGTATGGCTATCGATATATATGGGTATGGCTATATGAAAGTTATTGTTAACAAAAGCATTTAAAATCTAGAATAGAAGGGCAAAGCCCTAGTACTATCCCCAAGCCTGAGATGCGCTTAAAAGGCCACTAAGAATAAATTGTTGTTATATCGGTAGCCCAAACCTATTGTTTAGGATTTAAGACTATTTGAGTACCAAACTTTTTTTACATACCAAGGGACTGATCTCCACCCTCCATCTTCCCTCCATCTTTATTTGATCTAATGGATGAAATTAATCCCAACAATTTAAAAAACCCACTTTCATCCTTTTTCTTCAAATATTAATATCTTTCAAACCGTTAATCGTTAAGCGAAAAAAAAAATATACCATTACGACGAGCATTTAATTATCTTTCTATAGATAGACACTTTGATATATTTTCGACAAATTTTTTTTTCGTTTTTTTCACGATTTTTTTCGTGGCTGAAAAAATCACATATGATATATGATATTACATATCATATATGATATGTAATATCATATATGATATATATATATATGATATACATATCATATATGATTTTTTCGGCCACGAGAAAAAACGTGAAAAAAAACGATTTTTTTTTGTCGAAAGTATATCAAAGTGCCCGTCTATAGAAAGATAATTAAATGCTCGTCGTAATGGTGTAATTATTTTCGCTTAACGATTAACGGTTTAAGAGATATTTAAATTATAAAAAGTGGTTGAAATATTAAAATGCTTTTAATCTCAACAATTGATTTCTTTTTAGATGGATGGTGGGGATGAGTCCCTTGGTATGTAAGAAAAGTTTGGTATTTAATATAACTCTCCTCATTGTTTAGTGTGAAACTAGAATTTCATTGTTATTAGGTGCTGAATTCGACTTAATGGACTAAATATGAAAAAAAAACTGAATTCATTAAGTCATATGAAAATTGTTTGTTTGTGACTTAATAGAGAAAGATAACTGAAAATATTAAGCAACCTTAGTTTTCATATGCAGACAACCTTAGTTTAATTAAGAGATGACTTGATTAAGTCATGTTTGTTAAATTTTCTTACTAAGTCCGACACCTTTGATAAATTAAAAGACAATGCACGTACAAGTGCATGCAGTATAAGTGGTTATAAGGGTATAAAGAAGTTGAGCCAAACCTAAACGTGAGATTTTCGACTTATGATTTAATAAAATTTTCAGTGTCAATGTCACATGTTCGAATTCACGAAAACATAAGTTGGATTATTCTAATATTCGAGTAAAAATCTAAGTGTTAGCCTAACAGTTATGATTATCAGAAAGCACTCATATAATATTTTGTTTCATTTTCAAAATTCATAAAAAATCATAATAAAATGATAAAAATGATAACTTTTGCAACTATCCTAAGAGTAATTGCTAAATATGAGGAGACCTTGTTGGAGAATTCCTGAGCTTTGGATAGGGCTTGATGCGTGTTGCCAGAGTTATCATGAAGTCGTTCTAGTTGGAGTGGAAGTCCCTTGATGTACAAGTAATTATCTTCCAGCTTATTAGATAGTTATTAGGTTAAGTGAAGTGTAATCCTAGTTATAGTCTAATTCGTTTAGTTTATTTTATATATACCGTGAAGGGTAGGGCAATTATTGTTCTTCTTTTCCTGTGTCGTGATATTATTCCAGAAGTGTGTCGTGGTCATTGCCTGATAACTAGCAGTGGTATCAGAGCTTCAAAAAAGCTCCTGGTAAACAGTACATGTGATTAGAGGTTTCCGGAAAAGCTTAAAAACCAGCGATCGATTCTAGCCTACGACCTTGTGGTTAGACGTGTGGGTTTTAGTTGAAAGAGGTTTTCTGATCGCAACACAGTTGGTGATTTATACCTGCGTTTTAAGGTAACACAAAATGACACCATTCTTGGACTCTAACCTGCAAACCTGTGACGTGAAGATTTAAGTGGTTGGTGTTTGATCAAGTCTGGTCCATGGTCGTTTTTATGAGGCCTGATCATAGCTTATTCGTTGTTGTTTTTTTATCTGATATGGTCGTTGGTTTTTTATCAGCTATGATCATAGCTTAGTTATTACTTTTTGATCATTGAATATATATTATCTATCCGTGTTATAAAGGGCTGGAAAACTCTCCATTACAAACTTATTCATGATCAAGAATAAGAACCAGGATGACCGGAGAACCATCAGGTTCTAACAACCCACCACCGATAAAAAATAGTCAAATTTAACGTTTCAATGCCCGATGTTAAAGTCAACTAACTATACCATATGGAGGATGCGTATGGAGGTACTTCTTGGAATTCATGGATTCTGGGATGTGGTCGATCTGGGCTTAGACGATCTAAAAAAGAATAACATTGTTAAAGTTTTGTTGTTTCAATCAATACTAGAAGACCTGATTTTGCAAATTGGGAATCTAAAAACCGGGAAGGAGATGTGGGAATCAATTAAGACCCGCAACTTAGGTGTTGATCGTGTGAAAGAAACTAGACTTCAAACCCTAATTACGGAGTTCGAGAATCTAAAGATGTCAGATAACGGTAGCATAGATGCATATGCCTCAAACTTATTAGGTATTGGTTCTAAATCAGCCACCCTTGGAGAAGTCAAGTCGGAACACAAGCTGGTAAAGAAGTTTCTCACATGTTTTCATAGACGTTTTGTCCATATTGTGGCAACCCTAGAACAGGTTTTATACCTTAAAGAAATGGGGTTTGAGGATGTGTTTGGTAGATTGAAAGTGTATGAAGAAAGAGTGAAAGAAGAAGATAAAGAAAACGACGCTCAAGAAAAGTTGCTTTATGTTCGGACTGAAAATTCCAATATGAATAATGACTCAAGTGGAGGAAGAGGATGTGATTCAAACTCTCAAGGTCGTGGTCAAGGACTTGGTAGGGGCAACTATCAAAACCAAGGTCAACGTGACTCCTCGAAAATAATAAAGTGTTACCGTTGTGATAAGTATGGACACATTGTTTCAAGATGCCCAGATCGAAAACGAGACTATGAAGTAAACCTTAGTGAGACAAAAGAGATAGATGGAAATCATGAAGAAGGTACATTCTTTATGATGAATTTGGTTCAAGAAATAGTTTTCATGAGTGAAGAAAATTAGTTTACTCCTCCAAAGATCGAGTCCAACACCGAGGAAGATGATGTATGGTACTTTGACAACGAAGCAAGTAACTACATGCCAGGTAATTACTCTTACTTTTTTGAATTAAATATAACAGGTTGTATAAGATTTGGAGATGGTTCGTGTGTAATTATCAAAGGAAATGGATCAAACGAAAAATGGGAAACAAAAATTGCTAAAAGATATTTATTACATTCCCGCTCTTCATAGTAATGTGATAAATCTTGGACAAGCTTCAATATGTTGTGATATTAGGATACGAGGTGATTTCTTAACCATACGTGATAGTTGTGGAATTTTGCTAATCAAAATCCCAAGAATTGCAAATCATCTTTACAAGGCTCAACTACAAGTTGGGAAGCCTTATTGTTTTCAAGCTAACATTGATGAAGAGTCATGGTTATGGCACGTGTGACTTTGTCATATCGGTTTTGGTGTGGTGAATTTGATGCACAAGTTAGCTAAAGGGGTACCGGTAATTAAGCATCAAGATCAAGTATGTGAGTCTTGCATGGTTTGAAAACAAACGAAGATGTCATTCTTGAAGAAAGAAACATATAGAGCTTAACATATACTTGATATGGTTCATGGGGATATATGTGGACCGATAAATACTCCCACTCAAGCAGGTAACTCTTATATCCTAGTTCCTATTGACGATAATTCTAGGTACATGTGGTCTTTTCTTTTGAAGCACAAAAGTGACGCGTTTGGAGTAGTGTTGTAAAAAGCGGGCTAAGCGATCGCCTAGGCGGGCATACACCGCCTTGATTTTTGGCAAATCGGCCAAACTAGGCGGAAAAGTGAAAAGGCGGTCAAACATCCGCCTAGGCGGGGCTAGGCGGCCAAGGCGGTCATTAAAGTCAACAAAAAGTCAATTTTTTTTGTTTTTTTTTCCTTAAAGGCATTTTTTAACTAAAAATTAGGGGTTTTCTTTTCAATATACCCGACCCATATGTAATTTATCATAACATCTCAACATAAAAGAAAAACCAATGATTGTAAACACAAAGTCATGGGTTTTTCATATGAAATTCGAACCTGATTCTCACTGATTAGAATAATATGGACAAGATGAGAATCAAGCATCAATTTAATATTATGTTTGAAGTAATATGTTAACGTTTGAAGTTTTTAGTACTTGAATTGTTATGTTTATTTATCTATTTTGCAACTTCAAACTATGTGAACTTTGAACTATTTGAAATTAGAAGTATTTTGTTATGTTATACATATTATTTATACTATTTATATATATAAAATTCCAATCCCCCTAGGCGAATTCCGCCTTGAAGGTGGTCGACCGCCCGACTAGCGCCTAGCGATTTTTGCAACATTGGTTTGGAGTAATCAAAAGATTCAAGACGTCGATTGAAAAGTNCGTCACCTTCTGTGATCTTTAAGGTCTTTTGAGTTTTTGTTGTTTTCCGCACTTTTTCACTCCGAAAACGCCCGAAAATGCTTCTTTTGTGATTTTCCCTTCAAAAGTACCTAAAATGAGAAAAGAAACGACTTTGGGTGAAATCCAAACCAAAAACATACGAATTAGGACTCAAACCGACCCCTAAAAACGTAACATTTTTCGTCTCATCAAGGTACATGTGGTCTTTTCTTTTGAAGCACAAAAGTGACGCGTTTGGAGTAGTGTTGTAAAAAGCGGGTTAAGCGATCGCCTAGGCAGGCATATACCGCTTTGATTTTTGGCAAATCGGCCAAACTAGGCGGAAAAGTCAAAAGGCGGTCAAACATCCGCCTAGGCGGGGCTAGGCGGCCAAGGCGGTCATTAAAGTCAACAAAAAGTCAATTTTTTTGTTTTTTTTCCTTAAAGGCATTTTTTAACTAAAAATTAGGGGTTTTCTTTTCAATATACCCGACCCATATGTAATTTATCATAACATCTCAAAATAAAAGAAAAACCAATGATTGTAAACACAAAGTCATGGGTTTTTCATATGAAATTCGAACCTGATTCTCACTGATTAGAATAATATGGACAAGATGAGAATCAAGCATCAATTTAATATTATGTTTGAAGTAATATGTTAACGTTTGAAGTTTTTAGTACTTGAATTGTTATGTTTATTTATCTATTTTGCAACTTCAAACTATGTGAACTTTGAACTATTTGAAATTAGAAGTATTTTGTTATGTTATACATATTATTTATACTATTTATATATATAAAATTCCAATCCCTCTAGGCGAATTCCGCCTCAAAGGTGGTCGACCGCCCGACTAGCGCCTAGCGATTTTTGCAACATTGGTTTGGAGTAATCAAAAGATTCAAGACGTCGATTGAAAAATGAACGGGTAAAGAGATTGTAACAGTCCATACAAATAGAGGTGGTGAATTTACATCACATGACTTTAATCGGCTTTGTGACTAAGAAGGAATAACACGTATGTTGACAGCTCCCTATGCACCTCAACAAAACGGAATTGTGGAACGACGAAACCATACTCTACTTGAAATGACAAGGTGTCTCATGAAGGAAAGAGGTGTACCAAATCACGTTTGGGGTGAGGCAGTTCGGCATGCAACTTATATTATAAATCGATCACCTACACAAGCATTGGTAGGAGTTACACCATATGAAAAGTTTTATGGAGAAAACCCGAATCTTGAAAACTTGAAAGTGTTTGGTTGCATTGAGTTGAGTCAAATTCTGACCAAATTATCCCTCACAAGTATTTTAAACATTAAATCAGCCTAAGTTAAGTTAGTTGATTACATTAGAGACCCAACTCTCTCTTTGATATAGTCAAAACATAAACCATGAGCAAAGTTTACCCCCTGACTAATGATCAGTACAACTGATCACAATTAGCCATCCAAAATAACAAAGGTATACAACTTATGAGTAAATCTGAGGGAAGTCAGAGTCAAAACCACTGATGGGAAGAACAGCAGTTCTAAGGGACTCACTGAGTGTTCACATATCAGAGGAAAAAACAACTCAGATATATTGTATATCTTCTTTACAAAAACAGTCTAGATTCGCAATAGTCGAAGTCCGAACTGAATGAAAAACTTTGTAACCTGATACGGAGTCAGCTAGCAAAGCGCAAAGAAGTTACAAACCATTAGAGACCTAAGGGACTGATAAGTGTCTTTAGGGCTCTGAAAAGACTTATCATCTTAAGCCATGCAGATGAACTAGTTACACTGATCAAATACATTTAGAGTATTCCTCAACATACTATACTTGCAAAGTATATCCAAGGATCTAGCTGAAGTTCTCTGTGACAACTGGTAATTTAGGGAGCCATTTTAATACCGCATTACTTTGAAATCAAACAATGTTAAACATTTGGAAATGACCTTTTGGAATTATGTTGAATTTGATTTGTTTTGAGAATTATTTTTGTGGAATATTATGTCGTTGAATCTATTGTGTGGCATTCAGTTAGGCACTACTTGACTCCGACACTAGGAAAACCTAATATTGTGAGAAAATTGAGAAAATTGGACTCGTCTATATAATATGGACGTATTTATAATCACGTTTATTGGAAAGATGTAATTAAAAATCATGGTGCACATTAGAAAACACGTCGAACATTTTTAGTAGTGGTTATAAGCTCGGAAATTAGGAGTTGGGAAACTTTGGAAAAATTACATAAATGGTCCCTTAGCTTAAAACGGCCCCCCATGTTATTATTATTACTTTTATTTTTTATTTTTTTTAAAAAGAGTAAATTACAATAAATGGTCCTTGTGCACATAAGCTAACAAACAAACAAACACACACTTATCTTCTCCATCTCACATCTCTCTCCTCTCACCCAAACCCTAGCCGCCGCCGGCTTCACGGCGCCACCGCCGCTCCACCGCCGGTCACCCAACTACACCGCCACCACCAATCGAATCCCCATCACCTTCCCTTTCTGATCTCCTACAACACGCGCTCAAACACACCCCTTCCAGTCTCGATAACACCTAACGCGCCACCATTTTTGTCCAAGTATCACCACACTTCGTTGTACCTTGAAGATAGATAGGTAAGGCCGAGTCACGCGTGATTTGTGACTCGGTATTGCAACAACTCGTGACACCGAGTCATGAGTCAACTCGATAGATTTTGGGTTAAGCTAGAAAACATGGGAAAAATATTTATATTAATAAAAACTTGATTAAAACCCGGTTTGGTATCCATTTTGAGTTGTGTTGCGTGTGTCTCGTGTGTAGCCGTGAGCTTGAAGCTCACGGTATGTTGATGTTATTGTTGTTCTTGTTGCTTTATTCTTGTTTTAGTTAACATCTTGTTGTTATTGTTGGTTTTGGGACTGGGATGTGTTGTTGGTACCGAGTGGGTATAGCCGAAACTAGGATAGAGGATTTATGTTGAGGTTTGGTTATATTGTGAGGGTGTCGAGAAGTTGAGTACCTTGTGAGGTCCGTTTGGTTTTCTTAGGCGATGGGAGAGACTAGGCCGAGACCCTTATGGTCTCGGCAAGGGATTGTTGATGTTGTTTTGATTGTGGTTAGTTGGTATTATTATTGTTGGTTGTTGGCCGAGAAGTGGGAGAAGCCGGGACCGTATGGTCTCGGCAAAATAATACTTGTGGTGTTGGTTGACTAAAATTGGGAATCGATTGTGTGACGATTACTAGTTGACGGGGATTAGGTTATACGTGAGTCGTAGACGACCACGAGTGATTGAAGTTGGTTGTGAATATGAGACTTGATTCTTATTATGACTTAATGGTTATACTTGTGAGCTTTGTGCCGAGTCGGTGTCGCGTTGACTTTTTAGTCATCGTTGACTCCGACAACGCCATATCATGGACAACGATTTGAATTATCGGACTTGAATTGAAATAATAAGTTTAGAAGTAATGACTCGGACTTGTGATTCGAAATAAATAGTAACTTAAGTTTGGATATAACGATAACTTAAAACGTAAATAAATAAATAAATAAATAAATAAATAAATAATAATAATAATAATAATAATAATAATAATAATAATAATAATAATAATAATAATAATAATAATAATAATAATAATAATAATAATAATAATAATAATAATAATAATAATAATAAGGTTTTCATATAGAGAAAAATAAATAACAAGTATTTTTACTTGTTAAAGTTTCTTCGTAAACAAACAATAAATGAAGTAAAAAGGAAAGTGTAATAAATGAGTTACTAAATGTTTTGAGGGCATGCAAAACTAGAAGTGGCATAAATGCTAATCATATGCCATTTATTTGCATGTCACGGATATTCGACATTAATACACGTAACTTACTTAACTAACGAACTTATTTGGTTGACGAATCAAATAAGACCTCGTTGGATACGTCAGAAAGGTTTAATAATGGGCGACATATCCTACGACGCCTTAGGTCGTGGTATAGTTTTGGAATAATAAGTAAGGCGAATACATTGTTAAGTTTATCAGGTTGACGAATCCGATAAGCTTTGACAATCGATTTAAGTGACTTATTAAACTACAAAACTTGACACATAGATTGTTGTGGTTTTACGTTGTTGAGTTCTTGAGAAGCGTGTGTTCACATGAATCTTGTTGAGTCGACACAACACAAACACACACGGATACCAAACACTAGAAACTGATATGAGAAAGAGTTTTGAAAATAAAACTGGAATATAGTCGGGATTGGGAATTATTGAATTGAGATATAATATGAGCCAAGTCTATATTATTAGGTAGTGTCGAGTCAGTAGTTGCCGTTTCTTGATAGCTGATACTTTTCTTTGCTTCTGTTGATTCTTGTGCATTTGCTAGACTAAGGTGAGTTTATAGCCCCGCTTTTACTCTTACTTTTACTGTGTTTTAAACTTGGGGTGAGGAAACATGCAACTATTTTCCGGACCTGCAACTATTTTTGATTTGCTATTGTGTTGACGAGTAAAGGTAAGATAGTGCGTAGATGTTGACTTAGACTAGGGTAGCAATCCTTTGCTATAACATGTGCCTAGCTAAGAATAGATATCTACTTCCGACCTAGACTAGAGTAATGGTATCTAACTAGCGTCGCTTAGGGACCCCAATGAGATCTCTTATGCTTATTTTATATGGGACCCTCTTGAAGGGCGGTGATGAGACGAAAAGTGTTACGCTTTTAGGGGGTCATTTCAGCCCTAATTCGTATAAATGTGATCAAATATTGCCCTAAATCGTTCCTTTTGTCATTTTAGGTACTTTTGAGAAGAATTCTGGAAAACATGCATATTTCGACGTTTTTGGAGCATTAAAGTAAAGAAAACGACAAAGTCTCAAAAGAAGCTAGAATTACTATCTGACGGCGTTAGAGTCACAAGGTGACGCCGTCAGCAAACATTGACAAAAGAGTGAAAACCAATTTTCAAATGACGGGCCAGAAAGAATTTGGAGATTTGCACCTGACGCCGTCAGGTGTTATTGGTGGTAGGCCGTCAGGTTGTAATTTAAAGAGTGATGGCCCAGAAGGCAACAAAGGGTGACGGCGTCAGAAGTAGATCTAGGCCATCCGAGAAACCTTATGGCGGCGGGCTGACGGCGTCAGACCCTATAACCTGACGCCTTCAGAGT
>LBNU01026880.1:0-10588 GCA_014162995.1 Artemisia annua | reverse complement strand
GAAGTACTAAAAATTTCAGGGTTCATGAATGGGATTAATAACCTAGAGCTCATAAAGAAATTAATTGATAAGGTTCCCCAAACCTTTGATGAACTAATGAAGCGCACAAGGTCCTTCGTCCAAGGTGAAGCTGCCGCCGCAGATAGCAAAAAAGGATACTCGAATTACAGACCGCAAGAACAGTCAAGGAGACAATCCAATGACCAGAAGGGTAATCGCAATAAAAACTATCGCAACGATGGAGGCACACGGGGAAACGAAAAGTATATCCCGTTGGTAAAAACTCCAAGAGAGATATTTGCAACAGAAGGCGCAAACTTCCCTAAACCCCCACCAATGCGCACCCCAGAAGGAAAGCGCACAGGGAATGGATATTGTGAATATCACGGACAGAAGGGCCACACCACAAATGAGTGCGTCCAATTGTGCCAACTAATTGACAAATTAGTGAAAGAGGGCAGGATGGACCACTTAGTAAAGAACATCAAAGATGGGAAATACAGACAAGACCGTGGATAAAATGGAAGCACCTAAAGATAAAGCTGACACAATATACATGATACAATCATGGCAACGCAAAGTCAAGCAAAAAGTCAGCCAAAGGGTTTCTTCCGGTTATGAAATCTCTTTTCCCACTTTGACTGCGGATAACGCAGTGGCGGAGCCACTCACCATCGAAATAAATGCGGGGGGTCACGACATCCACCGTATGTACGTTGATGGAGGAGCATCCGCAGAGATAATGTACGAACATTGTTTCAAGAGATTACGACCTGAGATACAAAGCCAGCTAGTCCCCGTCGCGATATCATTAACGGGCTTTACGGGAGAAAAGATATGGCCAGTAGGACAACTACGGCTGCTAATTATGGTCGGTAATAAGGAGCACTCCACAAAAACGTGGATAAACTTTATGGTGATTAGATCTCCCTCGCCATACAATGGCATTATCGGAAGATCGGGAATATCAGCCTTGCGCGCAGTGCCATCCACAGCACATGGGATGCTCAAATTCCCAGTAGAAGGTGGCATCGTCACCCTCTACAATAACGTTGTGCCACCTGAAGAATGTAACACGGTTACATGTGAAACGACACACGCTCCAGAACATGGCGCACCCAAGATACCAAACATAAAAATAGCAATTCATCCCGATTACCCTGAACAACAGGTATCACTTGGGGGCTCGCTGTCAGACAAAGGAAAAACAGCCGTGTGCGCACTCCTGCAAAAGAATCTGGATGTCTTCGCATGGGAGCCAAAGCACATGACTGGCGTACCTCGGTCAATCTCAGAACACAAGTTGCAAATCCGACAAGGATATCCACCAATAAGGCAGAAGAAGCGTGGTCAAGCACCAGAGCGCGCGAAAGCCATCTTGGAGGAAGTACATAAGTTAGTGGACGCAGGTATCATGCGAGAAGTCTACTACCATGACTGGCTGTCTAACCCAGTCATGGTTAAAAAGAGCGATGGCAGTTGGCGGATGTGGTAGACTTCACTGATCTTAACAAAGCATGTCCACAGGACTGCTACCCACTACCAGAGATAGATTGGAAAGTGGAGTCCTTATGTGGATACCCCTTTAAATGCTTCTTGGACGCATACAAAGGGTACCACCAAATCCAAATGGCTAAGGAAGACGAGGAAAAGACAGCTTTCCATATGAGCCAAAGTGTCTATTGTTACACGAAGATGCCTTTTGGACTGAAGAATGCGGGTGCCACCTACCAGCGCTTGGTAGATAACGCATTTGAAAAGCAAGTGGGCCGCAACTTAGAAGTCTATGTTGATGACCTAGTCATAAAGAGCCATACCGAAGATGAATTAGTGCGCGACATCGAAGAAACATTCAAGGCACTACGAAAAATCAATATGAAGCTAAACCCTAAGAAGTGCACTTTTGGCGCTACAGAAGGCATGTTCTTAGGATACTTGATAGAACCGGATGGCATTAAACCGTGCCCAGAAAAGACAGAAGCAGTCATCCAACTTCCTTCACCACGGACGCTAAAGGAAGTTCAATCGCTAAATGGGAAACTGGCAGGATTAAACAGATTCTTATCTAAGTCAGCAGACAAATCACTCCCACTCTTTAAAACACTCAAGAAGTGTACAAAAAAGGGAGACTTTCGTTGGACCACAGAAGCGGAAGAAGCTTTTCAACAGCTTAAGCAAACCATAGCAGCGCTCGAGTTGATAATGTACTTATCCGCAACTCATGGGGCAGTAAGCGCAGTGCTATTGACGGATAGGAGTTCAGTACAAACACCTGTATACTTCGTAAGCAAAGCGCTTAAGAAGACGGAGATCAACTATAGTCCAATGGAAAAGTTGGTACTGGCACTAGTGTTTGCAGCCAAAAGACTGCGCAGATACTTTCAAGCGCACCCCATAGTGGTGATCACAGATCAACCTATCAAGCAAGTCATCTCCAAGCCCGATGCGTCTGGGCGATTGCAGAAGTGGAGCGTATTGCTAGGTGAGCATAACATCTCCTATAGACCATGCACTGCAGTCAAGGGTCAGATACTTGCGTACTTCATCATCGAAAAGCCGGACACCGATGATACACCTCAACACCCCAAGGCGGAATTACAAGAACCATAGATCCTTTTCACGGACGGATCCTTATGTGTGGATGGTTCAGGCGCGGGCCTTATACTCACCAACCCAGAAGGAATGGAATTCAAATATGCCCTACGCTTTGAATTCACCGCCCGAACAACGAGGCAGAATATGAAGCCCTAATCGCTGGACTACGCATTGCAGCACAAATGGGTGTACGCAACCTAGAAGCAAACGTAGACTCCCGATTGGTGGCCAACCAGGTGTCAGGCGAATACAAGGCTAAAGAAGAAAACATGATCCAATACCTCGAAAAAACAAAGTCCTTTAATCCAAGGATTTGATAGGTTTACAATCAAACAAGTCCCTAGAGGGGAGAACAAGAAAGCAGATGCGCTGAGCAAGATTGCGTCTACAAGTTTTGCTCATCTGTCAAAACAGGTATTGGTGGAAATATCCACGGTGATAGAAGAAGAAGGCCCTACATGGATGACCCCTATCGTGGACTTTATCAGCAAGGGCATACTACCCCAAGAACAGAGGGAAGCTCGAAGAATACGGCGCACAGCGCAACGATTCGAGCTTAGAGATGGCGTCTTATACAGGCGCTCATTCTTGCAACCATGGCTTAGATGCGTTGGACCTCTTCAAGCAGATTACGTACTCCGAGAGATCCACGCTGGTTCATGGAGTATGCATTCAGGACCACGGTCTGTTGTGGCGCGAGCCCTAAGGTCAGGATACTACTGGCCCACTATGCACCGTGATGTGCGGGATTTGGTACGGAAGTGTAGCGACTGCCAAGTTCACAGACCCATCTCGCGCCGACCACAACACGAGCTAACACCCATCACATCGCCATGGCCATTCTACAAGTGGGGTATCGACATCGCTGGACCTTTCCCTGTTGCCGCGGGAGGATTGAAATTCCTCATTGTGGCAATAGATTACTTCACCAAGTGGATTGAGGCGAAAGCAGTAGCAACAATTACAGGCAACCAAGTTAAGCGATTCGTTTGGGATAACATAGTATGTCGCTTTGGATTACCTGGAGAAATCATCTCAGACAACGGAAAACAATTCCGTGATAATCCGTTTAAAGATTGGTGCGAACAACTGAATATCACGCAACACTTTGCGTCAGTAACTCACCCACAAACCAATGGTCTGGTTGAACGCGCGAACCGTAGTCTGGGTGAAGGAATCAAAGCGCGTCTAGACAGACACAAAGGAAGATGGGTAGAAGAACTGTCACACGTTCTCTGGGCGCACCGAACAACCATCAAAGTTAGCAACGGAGACACTCCTTTCTCTCTCGTCTATGGGAAAGAAGCTGTAATACCAGCTGAAATTGGAATGCCAACTATCCGCACAGCAGAAGTTAACATCACCACAAACGATGATGAGCGGCGCATAGACTTGGATCTTCTGGAAGAAAGGCCTGAACGTGCAGCGATACGAGAAGAAAAAGCCAAGTCAAGAATGAAAGGATACTATGATGCTAAAGTACGAAGCACTTCATTCAGACCAGGCAATTTCGTATACCGCGAAAATGACTCAAGCCGCGCAGAAGACACTGGAAAGCTAGGACCAAAGTGGGAAGGACTTTACGAGGTCGTTGAAGCACTTGGAAAAGGCGCATACAAGATGCGCGACAAGGATGACCATGAGCTACAACGCACGTGGAACATTCGCAATCTCAAGAGATGCTATCTTTAGGAAAGGCTACGGCCCCACACATGGATACCTATGCACTTTAGTATGTGCCCCAATAAAAATCCATGAATTTTTATTTTCTTTTTTATTTATCTAGATAAGTACTTTCTCTTTTTATAAAAACTTGCAAGTAATAATTCAAATTCGCGGTTTCTAGCTAACTCCGCGTCACATTTTCTTTACATTGTTATCTAAATATTATTTATATTTCAATGTGTTGGTTACATTACCTTTAGCCTACATGGCGTGCATGTACTTACTAATACCCACGTTGGTAAAAGGATGAGTTAACATACTAAACAACTCGTTGAGTAAGAGGGTTGCAAACCCATCAACATTGGATCACGAATCCTTGTTAAACACCTTGCACTCAAGACGTTGTCGTAAGTTCCTTGCGCACCCCACGATGGATGCGCAAATAATGCACACTGTGCGCGTTTAACAACTTAGGAGCCATTCCTTAATTGCAGTACGCTGCATACACTAACAAAAATTCATAGACAACTGTGATTTTTTTTAAGTTACAAATCTCATACACGATTATGATCTTTGTTTTATGAACTTCATATACAATTATGATTTTCCTTTTTGAGTACGTTTTTGGTACTTAGACATCTTGATGCAAAAATATGAGTTGAATGCAAACAGCATTCCAAAAATATGAACAAAGAACAACAAGTTCAAATATATTTCTAAGTGACTGCTTAGCAAAGTCAAAACAAGCTAAGTGCAAAAAGTAAGAATGAACTTCTTATTATCATAAACTGCTTGTTTATACATACAAAAATTGTTCATACATAGCAAAATCTATAAACTAGATGTACGCCTAAGCTGGGAGCTGCTACCACGGTTCGCAGCATCTTTGGCCTCCCCAAGCCTCTTCAACAGCTCCGCATCACTGGATGCAACCGTTGGCACACTAACGGGCACCCCATCAGATCTGGGGAGATGCGCAGCACCAACACCGCAAAGGTTGGCTTTCCCCTTAACACCCTTCTTCTTTGCCAACCTGATCTCATGAGCTTCTAAGGACTCCTTCAAAGGAATTTCCTTTTCAATACGGAAGGGGTTCAGGATATCACGAGGGCGCATATAAATGGGAACCTGCAGCTGCGACTCATCAGGCTTCAAAAAATAGTCAAGCTGCTCCTCAGCACTTTCGCCTGTATGCCTCATCAAGGTTAACCCCTGCATGATTACATCTATGGGGTAATCTTGATCGCGCTCCAGTTGCGCGATATGGGGAAGTTCTAAGAGCTTCATCCTCCCCATGGCAGCAACAAGTTCGCCATAGGCATCGGCATTATACCCGGGCACTTGTGTAGCAGGCACATCTAACAGCTTCCTCTCACAAAGCTCCTCTATAGCCTGAGACTTACCACGCGCCAGCGCACAGTTCACCACATCCCCAAAAGCACCAGTAACCTCTTGAGACTCCAAAGTGCTCAAGGCAGCCAGTCGCAAACCATGACTAATCAACCATCTGCAAAAGCAACACCATTAGCTTCAAAACAGCTAAGCTACTACATACATGGAAGACTGGATTCAAAATGAATTGAGAAATAGAATATTACCTGCGCTCTGCAACGGTTGATAAAAGGTGAGGGTACAACTCTTCGTCATACTCAATACTGAGCTTGCGCAGTTTGCTCTCCTGCTTCTCCAGCGAACTCTGCACAAACTGACGAACCTCATCCAAATTGGCAAGGAGCCTACTCTTGCCTTGCTCCAAGTACTTCAGCGCCCAAAGGCAACTGGTCTTGTACTTCTCAAAGTCAGTGCGCTCTCTATCCAGCCCAGCCATAAGCGACAACTTCTCCTCGGCGAGCCTTCGAGCATGCGCACTGGTCGACGCTATTTCAGCATGGGCCTCAGCCAACTGTTGCTTCAAAAAGGTAATCTCCCCGTCCTTCTGCGCGCCAAGGCTACCTTCACTCGCGCGCCTATCCTTGAGCTGAGCAACTAATGAAGCTTGACGCTTAGCAGCAACACTCAACTCCTCAATTAGTTGCTCGGTGGACACCTCCTCAGAAACCTTAAGCTCGTCCCCGTGCATAGAGCTCACCAACGGGGGCGACCTCTCCACATGCGCAGTGGTATCCACAGGCGCAGTGATATCCTCAACATCCTCAACACTGCACAGTAAATACAACAGTTCAAGAGGATCAGCTAGGGATATATACATGAAAAAAAAGAAAAAAAGAAGAAGAGAATGAAAGACATCTACACAAGTTTGGTCACTTACTTGGGGGACGAAGCCTCAGCCACATCCTTCTCTACAGCAGCCTCCGAGGACGATTCTTCGTCACGGATAACACGGCGCTTCCTACGGGATGTACTCGCGCCATCATTACCACCAACAGGCTCTTTCCGCTTGGAACCCCTGCTATCCTGCTCAGGTGCTTCTACAACCCTCGTGATGCGCACACTGTCTGAGGACTTGATCACTGACAGCTCTGCGTCAGGGGACTGTGCCCTAGGCTCTGGGTGACTACGGATTGGCGTCGCCTCTAAAGCAACGTGAGGACCCTCCCCTGACTCCTCACCTTCTAGTGCCATTTCCACGACACGCCCGGCAGTTGCATCTAAAATAGGTGTTTCACCGTCCCTCAGGGGGCGCACACCTACAGTCACTTGCTTGGGCTCAGCAAGGTGGACAACTCCAAACAAATCCATCTCTGCGCAACAAAACAACAAACAATAAAGAAGGTCAGCATCTCTACAAAAGCAAGGAAAAACTTACACTACGAAGTAAAGGGGGAGGACAAATGAGCACCCACCCCGGTTGTTCGCATCCAAAAAGGTTGGCACCTCGTCCGGAAACCCGAAGTAGTTACGGCTAATGCCGACGTGCACTAAGAACTCTTCGGGATAGGAGTTTATCGGGATGCGGTTCGTATTTATGGTATCCGCATCCCCTGTGTTATATGTCCCGGGGAGTGGGCGCTCATCTATTGGCAAAGTTCCCTGGGTGTAGAAATGAAACTCCCATGGGAATACTACATTATCTATTCAAAAGAATTTCTCTCTCCAGTTTCTAAGCGCGTCTATCTTCTTGGTATAGCACTGCAGCGGACCAGTGCGCTTAGAAAAAGTAACCCACTCAATTGACCACGTTGTATGATAAAACGCGTGGAACAAATTTACGGTNGGGAATACTACATTATCTATTCAAAAGAATTTCTCTCTCCAGTTTCTAAGCGCGTCTATCTTCTTGGTATAGCACTGCAGCGGACCAGTGCGCTTAGAAAAAGTAACCCACTCAATTGACCACGTTGTATGATAAAACGCGTGGAACAAATTTACGGTGGGATTAATCGCTAACAAGCGACAGTTAACCTCAAAATTGGTTATTTTCGCTGCGCCTAAACAGTGCAGCTGGGAAATATGAATGCGATAAAAACTAAGGATATCGCACAGAAATATTGAAAGGGGCACGCTGATGCGCGTGGGATTGCAACACGCACTACGTTTTACCTCTCAAGGGATCTCAAGAGGCTTACAATCCCCACCAGGCAGTGTACCTGACCGATGTAGTATAGTGTAGTGGCAAGTACAGGGGGATTGATCGTTCTCTCACAGGGAATAGTGTTCGTTAGGTTAAAGACTACTCTAATTAAGGTCTAAGGGTGGAGGATGATTATTTTTGTATTTTTTATGTTTTTATGAAAGCAGTAAAATCTCGGTTTTGAAGGAGTGGGCGGAATTAGTTGCTAGTCAACTAACGCAAGTATCTACTTATGCGATTTAAAATTAAAGTTTTGAGAAAACAATGGTGGGGAAAGTAGTGTTTACTTAGATTTCATTACTCCCTAACTATCTTTTACCATGTAATTAGTATGTTGAGTTTGCGTGGATGACGGGTGTATTCCTATCAAATCGTAGGGAGTGCGTTCAATTCCCTAACTCTATAAGCTCCTACCTCACTATATGACGATACGTCAAGTATCCTATCATAAGCTCACCGATAGCAACCTACGCATGAAATAATACCTTAAAATCGATTAACGCACATACGATTCACGTTTTCTAAGACGTTCAAGCTTGTTACCGTATAGGAGGTTAGCCAGTTTTCTTAAGTCTAACGTAGATGAAACGTCCTCACCTTCTAGTGCCATTTCCATGACACGCCCCGCAGTTGCATCTAGAATGGGTGTATCACCGTACCTCAGGGGGCGCACACCTACAGTCACTTGCTTGGGCTCAACAAGGTGGACAACTCCAAACAAATCCATCTCTGCGCAACAAAACAACAAATAATAAAGAAGGTCAGCATCTCTACAAAAGCAAGTAAAAACTTACACTACGAAGTAAAGGAGGAGGACAAATGAGCACCCACCCCGGTTGTTTGCATCCAAAAAGGTTGGCACCTCGTCCGGAAATCCGAAGTAGTTACGGCTAATGCCGACGTGCACTAAGAACTCTTCGGGATAGGAGTTTATCGGGATGCGGTTTGTATTTATGGTATCCGCATCCCCTGCGTTATATGTCCCGGGGAGTGGCCGCTCATCTCTTGGCAAAGTCCCTTGGGTGTAGAAATCAAACTCCCATGGGAATACTACATTATCTATCCAAAAGAATTTCTCTCTCCAGTTTCTAAGCGCGTCTATCTTCTTGGTATAGCACTGCAGCGGACCCGTGCGCTTAAAAAAAGTAACCCACCCATTTGACCACGTTATATGATAGAACGCGCAGAACAAATTTACGGTGGGATTAATCGCTAACAAGCGACAGTTAACCTCAAAATTGGTTATTTTCGCTGCGCCTAAACAGTGCAGCTGGGAAATATGAATGTGATAAAAACTAAGGATATCGCACAGAAATATTGAAAGGGGCACGCGTTGGTTGGCAAACTCAAAGTAGCGCGTGTATACCCCTATTTTCCCTACGGGGAAGTCCGCTATAGACGCATTTGCTCCCGGAATATCCAGGTGCAACGCGAACGGAATATAGTGATCTGAGGTGAAATCACGGAGTTCATCCCCTTCTATATCGGAATGGAATTCGGACAATTGCTTAACCATATTCAGAACAGAGAAAGGTTACTAGCGCACACGCTGAATACCTTCGCAAATGATGATCTTTGATCGAAAGATATTATGATTCGTAAATGGCGGATTAGGGAAATTTTTTCTTTCACTGTGTAAATCACGGTGAAATGAAGATAACCCTTTATAGGGTTACTACTCTCATGGATGATCGACACGTGTCCCCCACTTGCCCTAATCGTATGGCAGGAAGACCAGGAGCCGTGACACGTTACACCCTATTCCCACGATTTCCGAGGTATTATCTTGGACTTGTTTGGACTAGGTTAATTGCATATCTTTTACGCGAAAAATTTTGAAACTTCCCCGCTACAAGAAATGTTTTTTGTTCCCGTTATTAGTCTAGCATCCGCGGGTGGTACCCTGCGCATACTAGACTGGGGGAACATGATGACGTATAGTCTATATTCGGGTCATGAATCCGAATATTAGACGTTACTAACATTTAAGCCCACCACGTGTAGACTACTATGATAACGGTTTGGGCTCACGAGGCCCAAACCCAAAGTTATTTATGGATTAGATATAGGATATCTCCTATTGAGGAGATATATATCGAATATCCGATATCGGCGGATAGGCCGTAGAGTGAGGAACACGAAACTGATAAGGTTTCGTGTGTATATATATAAGGCATCATAGCTCTCGTTAAAGGTACGACTTACAACCCTAATTCTTCACATAACCCTAAATCGATTACTTACTCTCACGCCGGAGGATAATCGTGGGAGACAATCCCACGATATAACTTCAATGAAACATCCCCACCGCGCTACCAGGAGCGCGAAAACAATGAGAGTCGTACCAATGTCCACGCTAGACTTGGTACAACATCCGACTCACAATACTCGGAGGATTATGAAGACAATGAGAGGCGTACCAGTGTCCACGCTAGACTTGGTAATCGCAGAATCCAAGATAGACTTGGACAGCAAAGCTCACCGAGCGAGAGCTCTTCAAGGTCTGGAAGCAGAATAGCTCATGATAGGCGGGGGAGACAAATTTCCCCAAGCGAAAGTCCCTCAAGTTCAGACTCTGAGGAAAAACGGCGCAAGCGCCGCAAAAGGGATGGCTCTTCCTCAATGGACTCCTCGGACAACGAGGACAAAGAAACAGGACACTGGAAGTCCAGAGGAAGACATCGCGAGGAAGAAGACGAAGATATATCTCTTCCTTGGCGTCGCCAAAAGATTGATGCATTCACACGACGCATCAGTGATTATTCAGATCACAAGAAAAGGCGCATGCCCGCCAAT
>LBNU01026878.1:62232-67044 GCA_014162995.1 Artemisia annua | reverse complement strand
TTGTTGTAAACGTAAATGGTAGTTCTGTTGTTGTTGTAGTTGCGTTGAGATGCCACATAGGAAAGTGAGAGAGTTCATGGATGAGTTTATATTAACTCATCCCACAAGGATAGAAGATAAGAAGTTTCAACACCTTATAAACATTAAGTTGGGACTAATAGCTTTCGCCATAGTCTTTAAGTTGAATCCTTAGGTCTTTTGATTCCTTATTTTGGGAGCGCTATCATTACCGGTCACCGTTTTCATTAGGTATCTTTGTTCTTTCTGAAACATAGCCGTGAAACTATAAAGTTAGCAGAACCAGTCATATTGAATTTGTGTTTACAAAATAAAATAAGAGTAGATGATCACAGGTTTGAAAAGAGCATAAGAGCATAGGGGAGTTATCTTTAAACCTCGTTTACCAAATATTTGATCTAGTTCCTAAATAAACCCAAGGATTCTTCAAATCTGAATGTTCGTTAGTAGTGAGTATTGTTGGAGACTGGGAGCACATTTAAGGTTTTGAAAAATATCTTGGGGCTCTTAGTTGTCTAAATGGATGGTGCAATGATCAAGCCTTTTATCATCACTTTCTGCTAGTTCTTTTTCTTTTCTTGGACGTGCCTGTTTTTTGCTAGTGTAAGCACAAATAATACTTGGTAAAAGATCAAGAAGTGTCATAAAGCCTTCTCTTTAGCCTATTGCAAATATGAAATATAAGTTCATCGTATAAAAGTACTCTTCCTCGTTCTTACAATATGTATCAAGCAGTATATGTTTGTGTATTAATCAGTGTGTATACATGCATATATCAATAAAGTCAGAAATGTACATTATTACCTTTTTGTTTTACATGTGTGTATTATGTGTGTATAAATTTGATGGGTCCTCTGATTGGTGCTCACTTGAGATTTTGTTGCATCTTACTTTTTAACCATGAGGATACCTCCTATTACTACTTTGGCTTCAGAGTAAACAAGTTGTGCATACAGTTAGGTACGTGCGCACCTATGTTACACGCACACATACATACATGGATACAAACATGCATACACATTAGTACATAGACTTTTAACACACCCACACACATGCACTATGTATGTTTATGAATGATAGACAGTTTATACATGCCAATGTATCATCATTCATATACAGAAACCTGTATCCTTGCAACATAGATCTACAATCAGATATACAGTAATTGAACCTGGCCAAACTGGTATTTGTTTGTTATGGTCACACCTTTTGACGAGTGTTGTAGTGATGGGTATAACCGTGTAAATAAATATTAATTTCCTAAGGAATGTTTAGGGTCACTATTAGGACTGTATATGTCTATGAGATTTTACTCTCATTGAGTTTTCTAATCTCTGTTTAGTTGAAAGCAAATATAGTTTCCTTACTAAATTGAATAGTTATTTATATCTTATTGCCTCGCATGCTAAATTTAGCATTAAGAAAAGGCTTCTCCTTTGCATTCTACCTAAGCTAGTAGTTGCAGTAGTTGGGCATGCAAACTGCTTTCATGAAAAAGCATACAGGATAAAGACATAGAATGATAAATGGCTAAATAAACATCTTGGTAGATCATAATTTTTGTTTTATGAGCATTATCGACAAACACTGGTCATTTGGATGCGAGTGGCTGACTAGTTTGAGTTTTAAAATGTGGGTCAACTAAGCTTTTTTCAGGATTTAAGTAATCTGATCTCCAAATTTTTGTGTTGCAGTAAACTAAACTTCCACCTTGTACTTGTAAGAATAATTTTTTGTCGTATGCCTTTGAAAAACACCTTAATGCAAACGTGAAGCTTCAGGGAAAAAAGAAGGGATAAATAAAACTATACCTCTGATAAAAACAAAAAGAAGGTAATTAGTTTTGTTATCCTAGCACTTACAAGTTGGAGCATGTGATTATAGCCAACTTGTCAAGAATACTCTAACACCAGGACCTCATAGGGCTCCTTTAGATTGTCAAGAATTTGATCTTTAACGCAAATTTTTACTATAGATGAAGGTTTTGAAAGAGATTACTGCACACAAATCTCCTCAAGAATTTCCCTAGAAACAAATTCTTGATATTAAAGCTTTGTAGTACCCAATGATGAATGTATTTTTTGGCTATAAGAACGAGACACGAGCCATTTTAGCTACAGAGCCAAAGGTCTTTTATATTCCTTCGTTATAGCTAGGAGCATGAACATAAATGTTCTGCTTGTATCTTGAATATTGTTATCCCCCATAAAAGTGTAATCAGAACCTTTAGATGCTCGCAAGACTTTCCTTTTGCCTTATTCTTCATTGGACTGTAACTCTACTACCATGAACCTCATGGTGTTGGGTTTTGCACTTCAGAAATGCATGGTCGGGAGTAGTACTTTGAATCACCCACGGATAAAGTGTAAACTTTTCAATAACAGTTATTTAGCTACTCCACACCCAAGGGCTTTAGTGAGACCAATCTTTTTTTTTTACTGTTAGAAGATTTGATAGAGTTGGAGTAAGAAAAAGGGAAAGAGAGAGTACATAAAAAGCAAAAAAGATTAGGAATGTGAGATTCATATATCATCTATTCATCCACCTCCCGTTAGCTGTTTATACGACCAGACCATTCATTAACTTGCAAGTGGTGGTTCTAGAGCTTTATGAGGACGATGAGTGGTGGAATTTATCTTTATTTTCATGGTGGTGGTAGTAAGGTAGTGAGAAACGACAGCGATCTTATTACTTTATCAACATAGCCTATAGGCAGTCATTTAGATAAATCTCACACCATCATAAGAAATGGCTTCTTTTTTAAGTGGCTCTTATCATAAGGTAAACAGAAAATAAAGATAGTGCAATTGTGGGTCTTTAGTCATTGACAGCATAGATAGAACCACTCCTATTCTGAGTATATAGATGATGCAACTAGTCTATTAATCTGACATAAATCGTGAAATAGGCATGATCATCAATAATGTGTGGATTAAGTTGATTTCCTTGCTCACTAAAGCTGTTTTCAGAAGCTCATGCATGTACTGGCCATCCTAGTTGAGTAGTTGCATATGAATTACATTATGCCCCAATGGCAGGCCCGGTTTGCACTAGCATTTTTAAGAAATAACTCTTAGTTTTCTTATTTTTTCCGTTATAAGAAAAAAAATAAAAATAAATAAATTAAAATAAATAAATAAATAAAGTGTCATGGTATGCAGATGCATACCCCAAACACCGTATAGATCCACCCTGCCACACCAATAAGAGGGATAAAAAACTATGATCAAGGTGGTATCACATATCAGAGATTTTACCATACCTCCTTATATGCTTGTATTGCTTCATATACTTTTCATTTGGTTGGTCCTGCAAGTTAATGATCTGAAAACATTTTCTTTTGTGATGGATGCATATAAATATTTAGGTTTTTGTTGTCTCGTTTTTTTATTCTTGGTGTTTGTATCCTCTGCATGTGCATAGCACAGTAAATCCTTGGACCATCCATGACCATGATAGTGTATATTTGCAGGAGGTGGAGAAGGTTTTACCGTGTGTACCGCCCCCTGAACCAAAGTATCAGCTCCGAAGAACAACCTCAGCTTCTTTCTGAAAGTTAGTCGTCATGTCAACGGTTGTGTAGAGGTGTTTTATGTTTTGCTTAACATTTTCTTGCTATGAACGCTTTAAGTTTGCTATGAATTGCATGTCTTTAGGGTATCTAAAAGCATTTCGAACAGTTTGTTGCTTATGTATTGTCTGTAGGATGATCTTTTGTACATTTGATAGTGTTATAATAGAATAGCTTTGGCTAACGTAACTTAAAAATGTCCGTTCTTAGTTCATTAATTGATGCCTCCAACCAAAGTTGAAAAGTTGAATTCCGTAAACATACATGCTTGCATTGTGAATGTGCCAACTTTTTCTAGATGCGATTCTTCTTCGTGGTGAATATTGATCATGAAGGCCATTTTGATGAGCAGGTTCCAGACTTATATTTGGATAACTTATTTATTTATGATGCCAATTTTGTTTGCAATGTTAATTTTGATGAGAGGTGGTTCTTCCTCTTCTGGTACCTTAACTAGTTAACTGTAATAAAACTTGTTGGAGAGTGTTGGGATGTGTAAGCTCCTTTAAATTGCAACAATTAGATATCTTTTTGTTGCTTTTTAACTTCTGATTATATCGACAGCGAGAATGTAAACAACTTTAGCCTTATTTTCACACAGACAAAAAGGGCAGCATTGCAGTTTTTAAATGGATACAATCATCATTGATACCCCAGACCCAGAAACAAATTGATATCTGCATGTCGAGTTTTTGCGTGTTGAGTTAAAAGAAAAATTAAGCGTTCACTAATTCCTAGAAAACAGAAAGCACACATCTAACCACGGTTTCTAAATGTTTAGAGCATATAAATCACACAAGATTCCACTCAAAACACATACGACTACATGACTGAATTTTATCAAATAGAACAGCAGAAAAGCCCAGAAACAATAAAGGAAAGAGCAAAGAAATAAACTGTACTGAATCTCTCTGCTCACAGATGGCAAGTTTCTTGTATTGGTTTGGAAACAGAACAAATTTACATCCGGTTTGAGTTCAATGTAGTAAATGCCTTTTGTGTTCATTTCTAGATTCGGAAGACAGCTCAAAATGCTTAAAGTATATTCTGTATCATATCTCCAAAGAATAGTTTGAACTCCAGACCTGCAAATGGTATCGAAATGGCATCACTTCTAGGAAAGCAGATAGAAACTAGCAAATTTAGTATCATAATCTCCAACAAGAATTAACTTATTTTATATTTTACACTTGAAAAAGATTTAATGATATGCACGTGCATAC